>JASANE010015361.1:0-31268 GCA_030248225.1 Trileptium ribeirensis
TATACCTAATTTTTTATCTAGCGAGTTTTTTGTATGGAGGATTTGACATCAATTGTCTAAAACGTGATATGCTTGAGCTCGGGGTTTTCGATGTTGCTGATTAAAAATATGTGGCTTTTAAAGCTCTAGGATTTTATCATGGATGCTAATTAGGTAATTAATTAGCTAATAAGTTGATGTATTAACCTAACTGACCTAATTATATACCTAATTTTTTAGCTAGCGAGTTTTTTGTATGGAGGATTTGACATCAATTGTCTAAAACGTGATATTTATTATATATTGATTAAATAGTTACTTGAAACACATGTAACACACAAATAATATACCAAATACTTTGCTTGTTGATCCGCTCACTTTTTGTAATTTATTACGTTTACTAGTTTATATTGTGTTTTGCGTAAGGTTCCAGTCAGCGACTATAGTCCTGCACAAAAGTAAAGGTCAGGTGACATGTAAGCGACAAGAATGTATTCTAGAGGACGCTCTTCAGCATAATTTTCTTCTAAACCACACAAAAGTAGACTTTGAAAACAATTTATTATGCAGAAACCATCGCTTGAAGCACCGCTATTAATGACGAATTATTTATATTGTGTTTTGCGAAGGGTTCCATCCATCGACTATAGTCCTGCAGAAAAGTAACGCTCTGGTGACATATAAGCCACATGAATGTATCCTGTATGTAGGTCATTTTGTCAACGTATGAAGTCATTTGTGCGCAAACTGCAAATAATAGTTTGTAATCAATTGCATAAAAACTAATGCAAAAAGAACACATACTGCTGTTCAGAACTGTATGTAAGCCACATGAATATGTATCCTGCAGGACGCTCTTCAGCATAAACGCGTATAGCGAACATCATAAAAGTTTTGTGCCCTAATTAGCAATTTAACGTTTAGGCTCAGTTCCATTATTGAAAATGTAATAATATTACATCGATACAAGCTTGCAGCTAATAATAATGCATTTGCCAAACACGCTTCATGCTTCAATTCAACTGTTAATAACACTTATAATGTTATCTGCAAAAGTAAGAGAACGGTTAGGAACGAAAAATAACATCCACACACTAAAATATATGGACACATTAGCTACTATTAGGCTTTCTTGCAGTCAGAATAAGACATTTCGGGTTCAACAATTGTTTGAACCGAGATACATGTTTCTTGCAACAAAACTACTCCCACGTATACACTCTAATACACACAAACCAAAAACCCACCACTGCAACTTCATTCAGTGACCCATAAACTCACCTAAGCGAGCCAAACATGTAACTGTAAAGGTCAAAAAACAGTAATAGGAATTGTTATTCAACAACGCCTTCAAACAATCATCAACAGTGTTTATAATGAACCCTTGAAGAAGAGTGTGACACTAAAGTCACATTACATTATGTGCGCTATCTAATGAGGCGGTCCATAATTTTCCGTAAGTTGTCCACTTTTCGGGTAAAGGTGTTACAAGTTTCCCAATTTTGACCCCTCCCCAAACCCCAAGCTTTGTCCTGCGTTTCCAACTTTTGCTCTGTCCTACAACTTTCGTTCCAAGGTCGAACTAATACCAATGAAATAGTTAATTTTTCTATTTGATTGACTCTAATTTGGAACTAAAGTTAGAGGGGGGGGGCAAGCAAAAAGCGAGAAAGCTCGTCCCCCGAAAAGTGGAATAATTAATTAAAAAATGGGCCGCGTTACATGTAGTGTGGCATCAGCATTACACTCTTCTTCAAGGTTTCATCATCATGCCTCGTCATTGCATGTCGCCTTTCGAGAAAGCGAGAGGTGCTATAACTTGCTTGGAGCAGCGGGCGAATATTGAGCAACAGCCGGGTGAACAATGAGCGAACATCGTGCGCGCTAGATCACGTCTCGTGGGTACTGTGTCACTATCGCATTTTTAAATTACTATGCAGCACACGAAAAACACTCCCATAACGTATGGAACCTCTAACTTATAATACCAACTATAGGCACAAGCACAGCAACACTAGCTTTATGATTTAGTCGGCATGATAAAATTTTGTTACTCAAAAATCTTACAATTGCTGCTACTAATCAAAAGACACAAAATTATCCTGTGTATAAGGAGAATATAAATTTATCTTTACTATTACAAACAAAAACGCTAGCATTCTCTTGCCGGCAGCTCCAATATTACTTAGCTGTTTCATATAGCGCATGACATCTTTAAACCAATTTTTATCTATTATACCCTCCGCGTGAATACCCTTGTTCGCTCTTCAGAGTACAATGTCATAAAACGGTTTAGTTGAATGCAGTTTCGGCAATGCGGTTCGCATTCCCTCTCAATTTAACAGAGCAAGCATTATATTGTGGAATAGGTACTGTCTCTTATTCAAACAATGAAAAGATTTGAGCATTGAAGCATTACAAAAAGCACTTTTTAAACAAAGCCAATAACATTATAAAAAAGCTTAAAATACTTTTGGAATAGTATGCAGTGAGTCCACTGTAGGAACAGTTGATTTGTTCTTTTGTCAGGACAGTTCACGATCGTAAAAGTGATGAATACCCACAAATCACAAAAAATGCGAGCAAAGATTTTGATAAAGCAACACGCAGCTGCTGCTCGCTGTCGCTATTTGGCGATTTAGAATTAAATTTTTCTTACCGCGTACAAGAGAAAACACGGTTACTGATTTTTCGTTTTTGTGTATTATACTGTAATGCACAATTAAACCGCAAACATAGCTAACAATCAAGGCCACTGTACGTTTTTGGAGCGGAAATGAAATGTATGCTATGTTACTCTTCATAAACTAAGCCTAGCAATAGTCTAATCCAAGGTCTCTATATGAGCCATATACGAAACCTAAGTGGAGTATTGTCGCCCCCCCCCAAACATCCCGCTCTGAGCTGATCTGTTTATAACGTTATAACGGCCGGCCCGTAAGGGTGAAATGGGCTCGATGCAGCATGTCATATGGTGAACGTGGACAACCGTGCGAAATGGAGAAATGCGGGCGTACGCAAATTCGGTTCCTACAGCACTTGTTTGCGTACACTAAAATTCGAATACCGATGGCAGCAATGTAATCCCGAACGATGCAATTCGAGATTTTGATACAAAAGACCCATCATGGTGACGCACTCATAGTGGACTCACGCATGGTGCTGTCCCTGGCTATCCACAATATGAGGAAGCGTGCGATACCACACCTTTTCACATACCTACATATCATATACATACTTGTTTTTGTAACTGTGCACACAAAAATGTATCCGTTATCCATGCGTTTCGGTGAAAGTATTAGGAAGCCTTACTATATTTCATTTGAAAAATTGAGCCAGACGCTGTTACGGCATCACGATTTGTCCCCGCATATTTAGTAAAAGCAACAGTACTACGCCTTCTGATGACACGTCATTGCTCGGACATTTCTGTTAACGACTAGTTTTGGATGTAAATTGGCACTTGTATGTCATGGATTTCCATATACGTAATGATCACAAATTATTTACTACCTGAGACTTTAAAATAAAAAAATACTTTTAAAATGCCAAATAAGACGCAAAATTCACCTTCCCACACGCCATTCAACATTTGAAATAGCCCGTAATTTGCTTGTTTGTTGTTTTGTAGTCGTTGTATCACCACAGTCTTCAGCCGCTGTCGAAGAACAAGTAGAAGTGTTCGCTTTCCGTGCGTGAGGTACCAAGTGCTGAACCGGTTTGGACAGCTGAGTTTTCGTCGACCACGTGGTAAGTGATCCATCAGTGTGAGCACAAATAAACATTTTACCTTCGTAGTGCCATGATATGCTGGTTAGGCTCTAAATAAAAGCTATTTAGAAGTCAAATAATGTTATTAGATGAGTTGCACACATTAGTGACAAAAGCAGGACAATGTACATAGGCTAGTCAGCTAAATAGCACTCAGATGATGAATAGATTGGTGACGAATACTGGCACTCTTGTGTGTAAACGTATGCGTGGGTTCAGTTTAAATGCGTACACTTGGGTTGTTCTTTTGTCAAGTCTGTTCAACATCATAAAGACGATCATTGTTCGCGAACACATTGTGATATTGAAATATATAGGTGCTGTTCGCGGTCGATATTTTGCGATTTAGCATCGCATCTTCCTGACTGCATACAACGGAAAAGGAGATTAGCAATCGCGTTTTTGCGTATACTACAATACACGCATAGACCGCAACATACAGTACTCACCAAAATGACGGTGTCATTTCGTTCGAGACTCGAGATTTCGAAACTATTTAAATTAATAGTAAATTCTATTTTTAGAACAAATTTATTTCGACCGAGTCGCAGAAGCGTCTCGAGCGAGCGACTGCGCTCTCAATTCGCTTAAAATTTTAGCAGAGGGCATGAACCAGGGGCCCTCCTGGTTCCGAACCGGGGCGCCCAACTTTGCAAGGGGACATTTCGATATGGGGAAAACGGTTAAAAATCGTGTCAGAAACACTGTCAATATGCTTTTGATGGGGATAACGAGCAAATTTTGAAAAAATTTGAGAAATTTTTGTATTCAGAATGGAATTTTAGCACAAAATTTGATCAAAATTTATGAACTTTAGACCGATTGGAAACAAAAAAATTTCGAAGAGGCGGTGAACCGGAGGGACCCCAAAATTTTGCCAGGGGGCATGAACCGGGGGACCCGTTCTGAACGGGGTGGAACCGAAAAATGCCACCCCCCACCCTTACCCGCAATATGAAGAGCCCACAGCGACAATCATTTTTGGCATCGACATCATTGTAGCTGCCCGACTCAGCATATCATTTTGGTAAATGTGGACAGCCGTGCGAGTTAGATAAATGTGAGTGTACGCAAATTCTGTTCGTGCATCGCAGAGCCCTTGTTCGCGCTCACTAATATCCGAATACGGATGGCTGAAATTTGATCGCGAACGACGCATTTCGCGATTTTGACAAAAGAACCACCAAGGTGTATGTACCTAAAGAGGACTCGCGCAATATTTTATGTTTCTGTCATGAATGGCGTGAGTTAATGAGCATCCTCAAGAAATGCACATAGACATCGGATTTCTACTTGGAGCAGGGGTGACTAGAACCTGGCTCGGCACGACCCCGATATGCCACCGTCCGACCCCACGACTTTGATACGCGATATTTTTAAACTTTGACCCCGGGTACTTGCTAAGGAAAACATTATTAAACCGAAAGAGAAACAAAAGCAGTAATTAACAGAGGCTCGAAATCTATATCAAGGTATCCTTGAAAAAGTTCAGTATAACCTGGAAATTTAAAGCAAAGCCGATGCGGTTTCCAAACAAGAATTTTTTATATTGCTCCAGATATGAGGTGTGGCAAAAGAATCGTCGCCAAGACTTGATGTTGACATAAAAAATGGAAGGATATCCAGATCTAGAATTAAACCTAGAACATGTGTGCGATACTTAGCGAGTATTAAGTATATATACATGTTTCTGTAATTAGTTGAATAATTACTAATTAGAATATTCAGTAATGTTTAAATGTTTACTATCAGTAATAAGAATTTAAACACTAGTATCTCGGAAGCGAGGGTGAAATGGAGAGAGTGTGGTTTCATTTTTAAGTTATTTCGTTTAATCAACTGTTGCAGTAGGCTGCGTTTGCTTTTGAACCCTGAACATGTTGCAAATCCTAAAACCTAGTCGACCCTAAACCCATCGAAATATTTGTGTTCATCTCTAGATAACCAAACCAGCTGCCGAAAACCTATATACAATTCTTGATGACCTGTACGCAATACTGAACCAAACAACTGAAGACAGCCTATATTCTAGAAAACGGGTTCATTGACCCTAAACAAATTGAAAACCCATGAGAAGGCATGTTACATACGGTGGACTCCAGATAACCAAACCATTGTATTCAGTCTAAGAATGTCTATAATATAGATCATTATTGATGCCCTGCAAGCAATACCATAATCAAACAAATAAAACCGCACTAAATTTTTGAAACCGGGTTCGGCAACCGTAAAACCTTGAAACCTCAAGAACAGGTTTAATATACTCAAGCTGAACTCTAGATTCCTAATTCATAATATCCAGTCTGTTTGATAGCCTTACTGTAATGCAAAAACAAACAATAACACGGCAAACTTTGAAAAATCGCTATGTCTGACAAAGGGTCGACGAATTATATTTGGGCCTATAGCGGCCCAGGGAGTCATCCCACAAAAAAGCCGTGGTCAGCAAAGTTTGTCGTAGACAAACAAAAAAGAAATTTTCAAAATTTTGCCCATAGCGCACTCCGTGAAAACTCCGCTCGCTCCGTTTCAATTACTGATGCAAAATATAAACGATCTTCTAACCAATGAAGATCACCAGCTACAAAAAAGCCAAATAAAACTGTACTTAGCCCGTACCAGATGGAATATTACTATCCAAAATACAAAAAATGTTATTACCTGAGAACAATAGCATCGTGCATCGGCAGACCTATTTTTGAGGTCCCATAAAGTAACCGCACCACTTTCGTAACCAATGAGCAACTAAAATACTATATATTATTTTAAGACAAACAGTACGACATAACGGCTTATAGTATGGATTTTTATAGCTACGCTACGATTCAACAAAATCTGTGACAGTGCCAATTCTTACAGTACGCGCCAGAAATGACTGTCTCTTTTCAAGCTGCGGCCGCATAGCGAACATTTCCGACATGTATGCGCTGTGAACTCGATTTTGTGTATCTTAAGTGCTGACATACAGTAACCAACACAAAAAAAAATCAAAATGAACAATATCTGTTTACAGTACTCGCCAGAAATGACTGTAGCATTGTGGTGCGCACGAGATTTCGAAACTATTAAAATTAGAAACAAATTCTATTTTGAGAACAACTTTCTTTCTAAGGAGGCGTGAATGACAGTCATTGTGGGCTAGCACTGTTGTACGCCGAATGATTCGCGAAAACAGTTTTATTTCTGTTCACAACTTATGTCATTTCGTTACTTATCCTACACAGTATAAAATTACATGACAGCAAGGATATATTGAACCTGAATTATATTAAAAGCTGCGCACCTGTTTAACAGTTCAGACATCCCTAATGAACACACTCAACGCATTCGATAACTCAAATGTTCCTAGTCATGGCGGTGATTATGTCGAACCGGATTGACTTTGGGTTCACCCGATTTAAAATATGTAGATCTATTTAAATCGGCTTGCTCACGAAGGATTCTTAAAACGGCCGCTTCTGTGTAAGATTGGTCCAAATATATCTAGCGTCAAAAATATCATTTCAAATTATAGGTATGAGGGATGCGCTGCAGAATATGATCACTAATCGGCAACTGACTGGAAAAATGAAGTAAAACCAAAATACGACTAACCCAACTTTCATGATTTTGCGAGTGAAATGCTGAGTAGTTATTACGGTCTCCAACTTACCATAAGTCTGACTAGAAAAGTCATAATTTGTGCCGTACGATATCACCATATAAATTTTTTCAAAACGTCTAAAAAATTGCGCGAACAACAGATGTTTAAATTTTTTATTTGAACCGAACTTGAGGAATTCAGTTGCAAATATAATGGTGAAAAATACAATTAAAGTGTACGAAAACATTTTAAGGGTTCCATATAAATGGAAGTACTTTAATGCCAATAAGCAAGAGTATCAATAATAGCAAAAGCAAAACCAGTAAAGTAATCAAATTAAAAAAATATGCCCAAAAATTGTACGACGATTCCAGATACACCAAAAACATTAGAAAACTGCCTACTTCTAGCACCTATTTGTGTCTAAGACATAGAATAACACCAGATTGCCAGGACTGTAAAGCGAAACCAAATACAAAGAGATTTATGCAATTTTACAAAAGAAAGCAAACGTTAAAACTACAAATCAAATCTGAAACCAGAGTAAATACATTTTGGATATGTGAGTAAGCGATATCTGGAACCGAGCAGAACAGCAAAACCAAGACAAGTACATTACATATCTAGTCAAACGTGTAACAACAACCATCCTCCTGACGAACTTAATGTACACAGAGTCAAAAACTTATTCCATGGGGATCATTGGAGAAATATAACTGCAACAAAAATGGTGATTAATACTGAAGTCTGAAGTATAGAGGCTCCTCATAAATGAACCACAGAAAGAGCAAAATAAAATGATAAATTGCACATAAAACAGCTCCTACATTATTATTTACAGTAATGACCTGAATTAAGTGCAAAATGTTCATTAATTATTTCACCAATTTCGTTCGTTTTCGATTTTCGCGCAAATTTTCGCATAAATCTCAAAATTGCAAAATTTCAAATATTTTCTAAAAATCGAAATTTCGATCGTTTTCGATTGCTCTTATTTTTGGCCGCGCTGTAGACTAAAAATAAAGTAACATTGTACCAGATACCTTTGTTTCGTCGGTAGGACAATTGCTTAGGTGCGTCACACGACCTGGTCTTGTTTTCTGAGATCTAAAAATAATGAAAATTCATGTACTGAACAAACTTGAGTACATGTACCGTATACATATTGAATATACTACTCGTATTCGTATAAACAAGTACATATACAGGATACACTTCACATAAACAGCATTGTGTGTAGCTTATGATGGTACACTCAGACCATTCCGTGGCTTAAAATAGAAATCTGCACCTGTCGAATCAATAAATACACGATACAGCTTGTTGTAAAGATCAAAACTGCAAATAAACTGGCCTGTCCACAGCCCTCTGAAAAGTGGGGGGGAAACTTCGGGGGGCCCCCATGTTCATTCTCGGGGGAAATTTCAAAGTGGGGGGGATAAATTTTGCTTAAAAATACAAAATATTTCCATATTTTCATGCATTTTTACTACTGTGAACGTACTTTCAAGCTAAAAAACAATATTTTAGCATTATAAATAGTGGTAATTAATGTTTAAAAAACAATTTGCAAACAAAGAACATAAACTGTTAGACATAAAAAATTTTTGGAATTAGTTGAACATGGGGTGTTTCGGCCGAGTGGGGGGGACGGACATGGGGGAAAATCTCACGAACATGGGGGGATTTGGAAAGTGGGGGGTTCCCCCCACCTCCCCCTTCCCTACTGTGAATAGGCCAGATAAATACATTATTATATTCGCATAAATTACAAATTTCAGCTCGACAGTCGCCATTTTTCCTGCATAGAAATTTTGCAACTTCAAGTCCCATATCGATCTGATGCCAGTTTTGAATGCCTCGCTCCAATCCTTTGGAATAACGCCCCTGTCAATTCCGAATCTAGTATTATCCTGGAGATATCTACAGAGATCGGCTCGCAAAACTTCTAGCAAACTTTAAACTACATCTGTTTAAGAAGAGACCGTACAAAATGCGCCCGGACAAGTATAACGTATTAATTTCAAATTTTATATTAAAGTGGTTCAACTTTGATACTGTCAAGCTTTTTGACTACGAAGCACACCAAGCCATTTTTTCTACCACTGATAAGAAATCTCAAATGCCAAGTAAATAATAGAGTCTTTGAAGCCTCGGACCAACCGATGTTTACTTAGTAGCTGCAAAGAGCTGAGACTACTGTAATGGACAAGCTAAATGCTAAAACAGTCAAAAGCAGAAACTCCAGTACACATACCGATGGGCGGCTTAAATTCATATAAACTCGATATTAACTGCGTTGTTGACTTAATGCTAATATAAAATTTAAGATTGTAAACGCGCGATGTTTGTATAAACGTGCCGGCGCAAATAGCTGGGATCAGCGTCCGTAGAAAACGACGCGACTTAAGTAAACAAACAAGGGCAACGGGCGAAAAGAGAGGTTCTCATCCCCTCAGTGATGGCCAAGGTGCCACAAAAGTCACAGATTCGGACTCAGCAAGTCCGTCCGAGTATTCCGATATGTAACAGGACCACATTCGGACGAAAAAGGTACGGGTGGCTTCCCGGGCGAGCCCATGACGTATTTTATAGAAAATTAAGGAGATTTACGCGGCTCCCGCGGGTTCGGGGTACCTTTCTCTGGGGTGTTATGTATATATTCGTGTTAGTTTTGATAAAGGGATTCCAACGAGGGGTTACACACCGGTCGGGGCGTTATTTCTGTGATTTCCATGGGAGGGGGGTACCGAAAAGTGGGCACAGCGAGACCGGTCCGGACTCAAAAGAAAGCCTCGGATAGAGAGACTACAACGATACCTATACATATATCTGTGTTTAATATTCGTTAAGTTGTTTAATTGTGTTTGAATCGCTTACGTACGTGTGAAACGTAAGTAAGGCACATAATTTGAACAGGCATTTTTTATAACCTGCAGGAGTTTGTTAAATCAAAGCCAGGTCGATGCTTGTAGCAGCTATTTTACACATCCAGAAGTCTGTGGGATACGTTTGAATTAAACCGGTCCAGCTCGGTAACAGAGTATGGCTTACGCAGAAGTACTTAGGGTATGCTTGGCTAACATAAATTGCGTCAAGCAGCCGCCAGTGCGCTTGTTAACTTGGTAAATCAGTCTAAATTGAAGTAAACTAACGTTATCTGCAACGCAGCTAGAAACTGCTTTCTTGCTAGAAACTGTATTTATTGAAACTGTGCGAGCAGCATCACAGTGTGTCTCATTTATAGCATTCTGATTAGAAAGTTATCAGCATTATCTAACTGACGGACACTGTTTGTCCAACGGTAGCCTAAACAGTGCCTCTGACCACTGATCAGAAAATTACCTTCTATCCATTATTTTCTCTTAGCATCATATAAACCAATAATTTTAAGTTTCCTACAGAACAACATCTAACAAACGTATGTGTAGTAAAGGGAGGCGAATAGGGACAGAGCGAAAGCGTTTATTCTTCGCTCTATGCGTTGTAAGCACATTCAATTTGATGCAGTATACGCAAGGGTGTATAGTAGAAGGCATTTTTTTGCTCTGGGTGTCCAATAAAACGATAAATTAATCGATAATAATCGATTTATCGATAAATAAACATTATTAGCTTCCTCAGTCTCTTTAAAGTTTCAGAACGGCAATAATATCATGGCAATATATTAAGTTTAATGTTAAAGTTATCTTTAATGCATTTTAAGTCGACTATACCTTAATTTCTTCCTTCATATCTTTTACTATATATAAATTTCGAAGACCAGGTTCCGGTTCCGGATCCGGTTTAAATGGACGGTTCCGGTTGCTGGTTCCGGTTATTCCCTGATAGCTGCATACTACCATGACCGGGTCACAAAGTAGCGACTACTAGTCTGCTACGCTATGACCGTTGTGTTGGTACAGGCGCACCAAAGACTGTGTACATGTAAAACCAAGCGCATTGAAACAGTAATTGGTCTACCAGTTTAACAATCCGTCAGCACCTAGCAAAATTGCTAAAGCTATGTCCATTGTAATAGATTGAGAATGTAAAGGAAATCTTCATAAAATGCCTCTTGTAAAAGGTTATTTGTGGTGTAGTCGTAGTCTGGTGAATCGGTTTTGTGTAGAACAGCCGGAGTTATCACCATTCAGTCAAAAACTCAAGCTAACCCAACAGCAATTTAAGGAGGTATGTGACCCAGCGTATCCAAGCAAACGCTCTTCTTTGAATACTGTTCAACTGTGTACTTTGGCGAGATGTTATAAATAAAATATATGCCTAATATTTCGCATAATCATTATGCTGACTAATATATTGCGCCAAATTTCGTCAGCACTGCTTTTATTGATGCATGTCTACTATTACAATATTCAAACCTGGTCCTTATAATCATCTTCTGGTGCGGTTATTTACTCTGGTATAAATGTTTCAAAAAACGTCTATCGGAACAAGGCGACACCATCCAGCTGACACAAATTCTTATGGTATGTATGGCTAAAATTTGACGTTTCCGTTTTAAAAAATGATGTATGTTTTATGTAGTTATATATATGGTCATAACACGACAGTCTCACTACCAAAAAATCGCCCACTCTCTTTAAAATTCACATTTATCCCAAACATTCGTTCGAGCCTTTTTAATTATTAAAATATATAGCATATCTCCTACTACAAGTTTTCTTGAAATGACTACAGATCCAGAATGCTGATCAAACCCGCAGAACAACGTTTCGGCCCCAAACCTGGACAACAAACCACACAACGAGTTTTATACAAGCCGGGCAGTCATTTGCGACAAAGCCCTTTATATCATGGCATCTGTCCGCCATTATTGAATTATTCTTACTTTGTTCAGCCGACGACATTGAACAACCGTAGCCAAGGACCGACAAATAATCTCATTATGTAGACGTACAAAAGAAACCGATCAAAAATGTATTACTTTTTGTCCGTACAGCTACGACCGATCATGATAGTTTCAAAACAATAACCAACATACGAAGGCATAGCATTTCATTCATGCGTCATGTATTTTTACTCCGCAGAATATATAACAAATTACTATATGTCAACAATGTGTTTGTAGCAATTCGGGCAAGGCTGTAGTATATAAAAAATATGGCTAGGGCATTTGTTAGGCACATAATGGACCTTCGCTGTTCAATGCTAGTATCCCAAATAACCTTAATCCATCATTAAAGACACTTTACTCAATTAAATATCATATTGACTGTTGGCGTTTTGCGAAAAGGTAAGAATTTAAAAAAACTAACTCTATTTTACTAAAAGCTTGATATGCCGTCACACTAGTCTGCCCAGTTCAGTATATTATTACTGAACGTAGATACAGAATTTAAAATAAAAGCTTAGGAAGACACTTTGGCTGATGACATTTGCTACGAAGTTTAGCCAATTTTGTGAATCCCTTGAACATTACAAGAGGCCGAAAAAAAATTGTTTTGTACAGTTCTCAAGAAACACGTAAGACATATTTCTTTCAAATTTGAGTATAAGCCTTGTCAAGGGATAAATTATGTATTCGGACTCAAACATAATTTATCAACCGCAGAAACCAGCACAACTGTATCTAGACCCACGGCAGACTAGGATATCAACAGTTTGGGAGCGAGACTGCGGGTCAATATTTGCAAACGGACAGCCACGATCTAGTTGGTTTGGACGAAAGCGCTTTAGAAACGGTATTAACACATCCAAAAGCAAATGCATTTCCCCAAACACTGATCAGATGTTCGTTTTCGAAGCAAAACCGGCCGACTGAGCATCATAAATCGCTCAGAGTCAACTCTTGATTCCATTAACCAACACCATATATAGACCGTATTATACCGCCGATTGATTAGAATCTCTCCAATTCGAATGTACCTTACCACAAAACGCTGTGCCGCCGCATCATTATAAGGTACATTTAGTAGACCTCATTTTTGACAAACAACAAAAATCCATTTTATGTTTTTTCTTCAATTCCAAGTGCTTGAAATAAATAGCGAAATTTAATAGCCAACCCATCATCAAAACGGCGGTATACGGATTATTACCTCCATTATGCATATTATATATCAAACGCGGTATTATAAAAAAAAGCAAAGCCAGTTTCGCTTAACGCCGCACAAAACTTTCACTCACAAAATCTAATTATGTTCCGACAGTCCTAGTCGGCATACGACAATATGCATTGAACGAATACGGCAGTCCGTCGTGAAGCTACCAACTGTACAACAGCAGGCATACTGCGGATATGTTTTTATACGACTGAGCATTCAAATAATCCGGTTTTTCCGACCGATTCAGCTAATTCATTCATTCATTCAGGTACATTTACCACCGTATACCTCGCCTAATAGAACAAACGCAGCTGGAGCTACATATAATGCCACAACCAAATATTAAATACCCCTGATCATTGGATGCGAGGCCATGAGAGGGTTGCATCCCCCAAAAAAATCAAGATCAGGGTATAAAAGAACTAAAGAAAAATTAAGCTCTTATTTCTAGGGATCGCCGCTCCTGTCCGTGATGCTTTGTTTCTTTCACTCTGTTTTAGCACAACACGGCATCTGCAGACTATTACAATACATGTAGCTCGTTCAAAAAACAACACGACACAAACATCAACATTAGAAAAAATTTTCCCTACCACTGTAATACCAAGCCGATTGAACATAGAACCACGCTAATATATTATATTACCGAAATATGGTGGCAGCGCTTTATAAAAGTCTATTCTCGTTTTTATTGCGCGTTCTTCACTGACTATTCAAGTATTTTTCCAGCAGTACAAGAGTAATTATCAAAAAAGCAAAATATTGTGGCTACAACACAAAAAACTGTAATGTGTTTTCGTACGGTCACATTATTTGTCAAATAGTTAGCAGTAAAATTCATTCAACCATTTCACCATTCAAATCGATCGACCATAACAACAAATATAAATGGGCTCTATTCGCGCCAACAAAAAATGAACACTGTATTATATAGTTACCGATATGTTGCTTTGCTTACAGACAAAGGTTAGATTGTCCATTGTGAGGCTACAGAGTAGAAACCCAACGAATGAGCTTAAACGTGTAATACATCAATGCACTCATCTCGGTATGTTCCTATATTTTTACAAACGAGGTGAATGGAACCTACATTAGGTGCCCACATGCCTCACAAAAACTACCTGCGGGGGTTTAAAAGCTCATGACTCTGCAATGTGACCAAACTTTACCCAGAGGACCCTCGCCCGTCGGTACCGAACGGCGAATTCAATTTCCTTATGGCCAAGCAAAGGGGGGCGGCTTTCACATTCGCAGTTTGAAACCTTTGGCATTCAATGAATCGTTTTCCAAAAAAACTGTGCATTCTTTACTGTTGGTAGTTGCAACCCGCTATCACCACAGGAGTCGTTTTAAACCATAAGGTTAAGACTAGCGACCTGATGACCGGTGAGCATATCAGTTAGCCATCATATTTGTTGTCTTTTGCGAGCGACATTTCCCTCAAAGGATGAGTTTTTTTGGGTATCAGCGATCATTAGCTGCCTTTTGCGAACGACATTTCTCTCAAAGGATTAAATTTTTGGTTTTGGGTATCAGCGATCATTAGTTGCCTTTTGCGAACATTTCTCTCAAAGGATTAAATTTTTGGTTTTGGGTATCAGCGATCATTAGTTGCCTTTTGCGAACGACATTTCCCTCAAAGGATTGAAGTTTTGGTTTTGGATATAATTTTCCTGATAGATCTCTATAAGTATTTTTTATTCAATTTGTAATCTTTCTTCAGTAATTATTGCTAATAATTATTACCTATCTCCGTAACCGAAAGTAATATAGTGCTCTGTTGACGAAACCTGGCCAATTCTAGCAAAGCTACATCGGTATCTCCAAGCCGTGGTCAATGCAAACTGTTCCCAAATTAGATTCATCTAGTAGTAACAAACTGTGAATCGAGCAAATTTTGATATATTTGTAGGGAGACGTTTTGAACCCTTCGAAGCACATCCGTAAACGCGTTGGACTAAAGCATAACCCTACGCAAAGCGGTGAACCAAGCATCGCGATTCCACATCACTATATAATCGTGGGAAGGGTAATAACCCCGAAATCATCAAGTAGCATGTAGTAAAACTACAATAGAGCAATGAGTGAACCAAAGAGAAATCAACACCCAACGTACACGCCAACAGCCTTGTTCCAATTGATAACATAGCCCGATACGGCGAAATCCTCGATGCACATCACATGAATATTGCCGCGATCGGTTCCAATGTACAGCCATTTGCTTTGCAGTGGAATGTGACAAAATGTAATCCTGAAACGAATAAAAAAAACTAAATCGTATCCATTTCAGGTGCACCCACTATTTGCAATGTGGCTCCTTTTCATGGATATGTATGACAAGTCACGAAGTTACCAAGAATCTACAACAATTTGTCTATGGTATAAGGGTCAACTATAGAGTACTATATATAATAATATGTAATTATGGCATTCATCATCACCATTTATTAACGTCAGTGTTTTCTCTTTTCCAAGAGGTCAATGACGATCACCCCATGACTTCACCGCATTCCTCCACTTTTTGCGATATGTTGTATTGTTTTCCCTATATATATATAACGATGATACTAGAGGATTATAAAATGAACCCTTGCCGTTACAGATTATACAGTATAAAGCCGAAGGGGAGAATAAAAAATCCTAAGAAATTTTCAGAATTCCCAGAACACAGAGTCCAAAAATTTTAAAATTTGTGGGTCGAGCGAAATTAGATAACACCAAATAATTTTCTGGGTGCTAGTTGTATAATCCAGTATATAATTTGAAAATTCGAACAGGGAATATTCAAAACTGTGTAAAATTTCAACACTTGACTAGTAACTACCACGGTACCATATACATTTCCCATCTTTTCCACGAATACCGTTAAATATCTCTACACTCAGTCATACTGCACTCTCAAACTGTACTGTTCATAAAGTGTACCGCTAATATTAGCTTACATATAGCAAACTCCAACGCTTTGAATGTAGCCGACAATGTTTGAGATGATTTGTAAGGTTCTCAACATAATCACAAATTAGAAGCTAACATGTTTACGATGGCTAGCAACGTTGGCCAGCGGTCCAGACATTAGTACTTCCGTCATGACATTGCTATTCATTTTAAGGAAAGTCTGCATGAACGCGTGTACATCTAACAAGAATTCCAGCAAAGGTTAAAATCCTACCGGGACGAGAATTGCGTTTACAAAAATTTTGGCTGAATTTTTTTATTCTTATGAACCAAACATGCATTTCTATAAGTACAACGAGCATTAAACTGTAAAAACAGACAAAAACTACTCTTTTTAACTCAATAAATGCGCAGTAATGTATAGTATATAAAGTATATACATTTTTCATCATATTGTTGGATACATTATATAAAACGTGAGATAAATTTTGACACATTTGTAACCCATTTACTTCTCCCTCAGTTTATTTAAACATATAAATAGATTGTTAAGACCGAATTCCGGTTCCGGTTCGAAGTTGAACTTATATTTCAGGCTATTGTCGGTTCCGCTTACTGGTGCAGTAAAATACTAAATAGGCTTATTGTTCGAATCTTGGACTAAAGCTGGAACTTTAGAGTTAAGCACTCTCTTTTAGCTCAATTGCTACAGTTTTAGGGCATTGTTTCATGGATGTGTAGTAATTTATTGATGAATGTTAGTGAAAGACACTAAAGTATCACAAAACTTTAAGGTGACGTGAACATAAACTTTAATATCAACACTGGGATATATACGATCCGTGTGTCAGCGGAAAAGTACTGAAATTCGCTGAAATGCTGAACACCGAATCCACTGTAAAAAATACTAAAAATGACACTACGCACTGAACATTCCGCTTCGGGCTTTTTTGAAAATCGGCGACCCGTCCCGAAACAAAATGAGATTATACGTAATATACATGAGCATGACTAAACGAACACTGTCCGACAATCATTTAGAGATCAATTGCAATAAAACCCCCACCGCCTAGAAGACCGTATGGCTAGAGCCATTTCACAACCAAACCATAATCTGTCATTGTGAACAAAATAATTTACTACCACAATTGTGTCATGTATCAAGGGAATAATTAAACTCGCGAATAGGAGCGGATAAAAGGCAACTGTGCCGCCAGCTCAAACGCAACGCAGGATATGGCGTTCTAAATTGACTACCTATAGGTCCATCATAAAGGATTCAAACAAAAACTAATGTATTTTACTTATTATTCATAAACGAAGGCCCCGAAGCGTAGTTTCTCTAACACATTTTCATAACGCTTGAAATTTCTCAAATTTACCCCCATTTTCCATTGAAGAGAGCAACTAGTTTTAACAATGTCACGAAACCGAATCAAGTGTAGTCAGAAGCATTCAGTTAAAAGACTGCGGCGGAGTGAAGTTAAAGTGCGTTGGTTGATTAGCATCTATTCATTTATTATTGTACTCATTATACATTTGCACAGAGCATGTCTAAAAAGGCCAAACGGCGGTAAATCATTGGAGGATGACCGTTTGAGGCTACATGACAGGTCGATGTGTGTGTTAGATCAGTATTTAACAATGTCTCACAAACAATATAGTTTCTTAAATTCAATTTCGGAACCACTTATTACTTATTAATTTCGATAATTCATAAACTAATATACACTATATTTTCAACACTGAACGAGTCATAGTAGCGCAAAATGTCTTCACATGAGAGTAAACGTGAAATGTGTTTCTAACTGCAGTTTCTACTCAAGGTTTTATGCAGCCCATATTCCTTTACGCCTCTGACAAATAAATTGCATGGAAGTGACTATTCTAAGACGGTATACGTATTAGAGGTGAGAATTTATGGAAATACTGAAAAATTAACCATACAGAGATTAAAAAACCGTTATCCATGCAGTACGCGCTGTTCATCAGTGTCACTATTATTTATGTAGCAAGAACGAAATGAAAGCAAATAATATGTATGTAAGCTCTCGCTTACTAAAAAGTAATATACATAGAACCGGTGGAAATATATATTAAATCTGATTTTGCATATATTAAAACTGGTCGAGGCTGATTTTTCATACAACTAAATAGTCCGAAGGATAAAAAATCTAAGGATTTCAAAAAAGTCTCGTCCAAATATCAAAAGGTATCCTTCTTTGGATATTCTGCAGAAAAATGCATGCACCGCTTGGTCAACAATACATACGGTGTGACTGCAACCTGAAACATGGAGTACCATTGGTCCTCACCCAAAACAGTTTATTATACGGTACCAACAGCTTATACTAAGATATTCGAGTCGTAAATGAATCACCCGAACCCATTTGCTGAATGTTTTCCTACTGATACCAAATCATGCAGCGACAATATTATCTATTAACGGTTCATTAAAACAGAAAAGCCAGTGTTTTAGCGCTCTGACCGGCCTGTTGCTATGCATTGCTTGTTATCAATACTTTTCGCGCATTTACTCGAACGAGACAAAAACACATCTTCCGCATGTACGACCTAAATGGTTTACCACACACGAGCAGGCAAACTCTATGATGTTATAACTACTAGAGACAACCCATAATATGTATTAGATATATATACATGTGTGTGTGTTATACATAAGTCTAAATTTCGGATTTCACTACCGCCGAACTGGCCACCATGACAACAAATAATAACAGTAATATCACTCAAGAGTGCAAGATAATCATGGCTGGAAAGTTCTCTACTAAATGCACTGATCATTAAGCCAGCTCATTGTAGTGTTTTTTGTTCTTTTTAGCTTTGTAATTACTGTTCCCGATTACTCGAGGTCATATGAACGAGAGATGGCATAGATGATACTAGAAGACATAGCGACTAATGATGTCGCAGCGAGCGACGGACGAGAACTCCTATTCCGCCGCACGTTCTTTCATGAGCGTGGTTCAATTTAATAATATATCACACTTCATGTATGGTGAGTACGTATCAGCGTGTTGTTGCTCCATTCGTTCAGCAGCTGCCCTGACACAGCGCCGAAAAACTGCACCAGATAATTACATTCCACAACTACTACACACAGGGTAAAAACCCACACAAAGCGACGAGCCACGCCTATCGTTCCGATAAAAATTACATCTAATATTAAGATGAGCAAAAAACAAACACTGCGTTCCTATGTAGCAACAGCGACACTCGTGTAGAGAAAGCCGCTACGGTAACGTAATACAGTGATGACCAAGATATACCGCTATTGGTACCATTTGTCTAAGCTCCACATTTTATATAAGGCTTACACTAAGCCTAAGACAAAGGTGTGGAACTACTCCCACCCCGTGCCCCGCACCCTAAGCTGTTGTGTCCTCTAAGCATATATCAGTCATTGTAGGTTAGCTCAAAGGCTATCTCAACACGAGTGCCGCAACAACGACGATCCGGCTATAACATTTGAACAGACGAAACACACCATTAAATTGAAGACTGTGGCAATTAAATTCGTCAACAAGCATTAAAAACAATATTATATCAAGCCATATAGAACTATGGACGAATCAAGGAGTAGCCTGAATCCCGATTCCCTCTACGACGAAAATCCAGTTATGCCTCCGGCAACGGCAAACCCAAAATCATAGCGGAACCAAAATTCCGGTTAAACCATTGTATATATATGAAATTTATTTTTTTTCTCCATTTATTCTCCAAGTATAATGCATTTTTATATGTAATGTAGGGGAAACGTGTCTAAGCTCGACACTTTTACCCTTGTCATATGTATAGCACTTAAACCATTTTGTATAAGCTCGAAACTTATTGCCTACAATGTCGACACTTTGTTTGCAAGCTTGACACATTTCATATCATATATTTTGGAATCGAAAAAGAAATTCAAGATCTCTAAAAATGCAGAGACAAGCACTTTAGCACGTTCCGATTTAACAGGGAAACATTTTATAGGGCGCAGAAAATTTTTATAAATGCAAAATCTCAACTTTGTGTCCAATTTTAATCAGAAGGCCATAACAATTCCTTAAAAAGATCAGTTACAAAAATAACGTTGGCGAAATTACGGCTTGAGAACGCTTTTTATAGCATACATGTCATCAATACGACTTTACTTCTTCACACCATCGGCGACAGAAGTACGTTGCTTTTGTTGCAACGCCACATTCCTCATCGTGACCCCAGTTACAACACTCTATACATTGAAGCCACTGTTTCCCGCTTCTATCAATTAGGTTCCATTAATTTTTGTGTTACCACGTGATATAAAAACTAGCCAATAAAATAAATATACCCTTCACACGTGACAACGATTGACGAATCATTCAAAAGTGTTCTATCGTTGTTATGCGAGTTTTTTAAGCCAATTGCATCCATATTTATTTAGAAAAACCTAGGAACGTGGCGGAAATTTGAAAAATTGTCGAGCTTAGACACGTTTCCCCTATACCAAATGAATATAGATTCCAATTCAAACCAGTTATAACCAAAACTTTTATAATCAAGCCTTTATATAGAATTCCTCTTAAAAACTGACAAATTCAACAAACTGCCTTGTAAAACGTGCATATATACATAGGTAGAATAAAAGCTTCTCGAAGGCTTTGTGCATATGAACTATTCTAATTATTTATTTATGCAATGATCTTACTACTATAATATTAACCTTGCTACATACTTTGCCTTATCTTAGGAAAAAACCTTGCTAAACTGTATATAACAAACAAAACGACGCCCCGTGAAGGCAAATTTAATGCTTGACCAATTCAGAGAGCCGTCGTGGTTGTGGATCCTAAAATCGAACTTGTTTAACCACAACGCCCATAACAGGATATGGGTTCAATACTAGTATATACTAGATTAAATATTCGAAGCTTTCTAACCTGACATGACACATAAATATAACCATTTACGAGTTGCTTTACATGTACAAAAATGGCTTAAGCAATGCCTAGTGCAGTTTTGTAAATTAGTATATTTTGTTTATTATCGAGATACAAGTGCCAAACAAGCTCGGCCAGCACGATAAACTCTGTCAGATGATTATGAAAAAATGCAGAAAACACAGCTACCAAACATTAATATTACGGCGTTGTACAGAAACACTACATATAATAAAAAAATATGCCCGAGAAGTCGGAAGAGGAAGAAGAAGAGGAAACCGGCTGACGAACACATCTGAGCAGTTGTTCCAAAATCGTTCTAAAAGCATGTGTACAGTTCTCGGCAAAAATGAGTGCTCTTCGTTCGATGTTCGCTCGGAATTTGTTCGATGTTCGTTCGATAAATTCTAAATTTTGTTCAAAATGTGTTCGAGACTTGTTCGAAATATTGGCGCCATTATTTAAATTTGTTCGATAACTGCTTGAAGTTTGTTCGAGAATAAATAAATTTTGTTCGATTTCTGTCCGAAGTTCGTTCGTTCGAAAGGTGACACTCATTTCTGGCAAGTACTCTAGAGCCACGGGTAAGCTTTCTGCTACCGCAGAGCGGCAAAATTTGAGCCACATCGCGTCAAATATAGGTTTTATTAATTTTGTGGCACAAGCATTACGCGGAAAAAGTTAGTGTGATAACTCCGCTTCCAGCGGAATGTTCATATACCGTCCGATCCAATAGAGCATTCATATTTCAATCAAATCCGAATCGAATGATCCTTTGTGAAAATATATAGAGTGAGTATAAATCCTATCTACGACAGCCACCACGTGCATAATTTTCTAGTATCGCATACAATATAATCGGATAAAAAAATAGAAACGGACGAAGAGACGGCCGAAGTAAAATAACACACCTTTGGCGATCCACGTTATATAGCGTTATAACATATTATAACAAAATGTCAACATTTATTATGAATTATTGATAAGCTCTCAAGTATTACTTTGTCGAATATTCCCCGTATTTGCGACAAATTATTAGTTGTGCATATTTTTGCCTATCAAACGCCCATCCCGTAAGCAACGGCAGTACGTTATTGATTATGTGCATGCAGCTATGGCATCTTATTCGTGCCGCTTACTTTCGACATCATCGACAATACTGAACAGAAACACAAAATCATGTATGTATGTCCTAATCACCTTGAGTAAATTCATCGATAAATATATAGAAAATAATTATTGTCGGCAATATCTGGCCCACATTTCTGACAATATCCACCAAGCAGAATGAAATATTAGATCATGTGATAGTCGTGTCACAGCTGACGTAATTGATGTAGGTTAGCATATTATTACGAACAGTAAAGGACAGAAATAAGTGATATAAACCGACCTCGAAACGCAAACTAACATTGGTGAGTTGGTTTTTTGCGCACTTATTTTTGTCCGTTTGTTGTTTGTGATTGTCATTGTCAATCTTCGTTTTGCGTATACGTATGCAATCAAATCGACTAGGAAAACAGCCTAGCAACGTGCAAATCACTAATAAGTCGTAAAGCGAGGGCAAACGGAATCAGTGTAGCTATTTTGCGCTTAGTGACCATTTCGCCGTTCCAAATTCAGCTCTCTTAGCCCCTTTAAAGCTCCACGATAGCAATTATACACCGGTAATACATCAATAACCATGCTACGGTTATTTTAACCATTATCAAACATAAAAAACTCTTGATATATATTCTTCCAATAACCAAAAAGACGAAAAATTTTGAAATATAATATAAATCACAAATTGTAAGAAAAATATTAATTTGACAGTGATTTTTACGTGTACGACAACAACACTTCTCTCATTCGATCCATACCATCAGTATTACTTTCATCGTATTCAGCAACTCCGAAAACCTACATATAGACACATTATAATGACGTGTACATCTATATTAACTAAGTGGCAAATTTATTTTTAGCGTCAAAATTTACCAAATTTTACTCTGGCACCGTCCCGCAAGGTTAATACATAACTCATCCAATCTGGGGTTAAATAATGAAACCAGTGTGATTAACACAACAAATAACCCTATAATTCTATCGTTCATTCCCAACAAGCAAAAAATCTACTTTATAAAAATTTTGAAAATTTCACTTTCGGGGTTGGGGGGTATTTTCAAAATGTGACTTATACCTCAAAAACGGAAAAAATGCATAGTAGCAAAGTTATAAATCTCCATGAGGTGCTTTTCATTATACAATCCGATGCCACTAACAAGATTTCTAACCTGAACTGTTAATCGACATCATACGACCAAAATCAACAAAAAAGTCCAATTCTGTCTCGACTTTCTGCAAATTTAGGCAGTAATTCATAGGAGCAGTGCAAATACAAAGCTAGGTGCACAACTACATTTCATTATGTGGCAAATAACAATATACTAAAATCCCTCAATCTGATGAAGAGTTATGCAACGAGACGAGACGGAGAAAAAAAGATTTTTTCGCAAATAGACGCTATTTGAGGAAACTCCGCTCGCTTCACTTCAAATACACTAACTCGTTAGCTCAAAAACACAACAAAACGTAATAATAAACACCTACCGTTCTTTTTGGAACTGTAAGCTGTTGACAATTTCAGGCTTCTTCTGTCGAAAGCTCCATAAATGTATGCAATCGTCGTCGCAGACCGACACAAATGCACCCTAGAAAATGTATATACGGTACATACTGAAAATCTTACTGCAAAAATAAACGAAAATCAGTTATCGGACAACAATCGAAACTTGCGAACACCCGGTATTCTGTGTTTATATATATTAAGAAACACACGACACATTTTTTTTGCTCAGGTGACCACAATGGTTCATGCTTTAATTCTTTATTTCAGTTTTTTTTAATTTGAGGTGTTAACTGAAATTCAAGCTAAAATTACAAAGATGTTCAGAAGACGGTGGAGTACAGTACCCGCCAAAAATGACTGTCGCTCGCTCGCGACTCGCTCGCGACTCGCTCGCGACTCGCTCGAAATAAATTTGTTCTAAAAATAGAATTTTCTATTAATTTAAATAGTTGCGAAATCTCGAGCGAGCCACTCGCTCGCGACTCGCTCGAACTCGCTCGCTCGAAATGCGACGGTCATTTTTGGCGAGTACTGTACATATTAAAAACCAAATGCTTTCCCTTACTGGCAAGGCAGATTCCCGTTTTGAAAGAATGTGTGTTTCCATTGACTCGATGCTGTCACAAAAACATAGAGGTTTCATTTAGCGGGCGTTGTCCGAAAATCTTCACGGTCTATTTGACAAGATATGTAGTTCCATGTAGTGTACAGATTTTTAGAAGACGTAGGGAATCGTTTTGTTGGCCGATAAGCAAAAATATTATGGCTCCCATAATTATGTGACTGTTGTTGAAATACGCTTTGTGATTATCTTTTTGACATATCAATATGTCTAGAACCCCGCCAACGCAGAAATCGGCAAGGTGTCAATCATGTATAGATATATAAATATGTCTGGGGACGGAAATTTAGGTCGACCACAAAAACTACCACGTTTTATGTACATATGCATATATAAACTCATAGTAACCAGCACGCACAAAACCGTACAATGGTTCCAAGGTAATACTCTGTCCCGCCCCAACCCAACCCCTCCGTTTTTTGACTGCATTAAGCGCCATTCCTCCAGATATTATTCAATCGCACTTAGTTCGATTCCCACAGATTTTCCTCGTTTGGGTGAGCCATTGATTTGAAGCACATTTTCCACGTTGTAGACACCTAGCGTTTGCCACATGTAATACATACCATGCTTGGCGACCATGCTTACTGTTTCAGCAACCCGAAAACCTGCACATTGTACTATGCGTCGCATGAAAAAAGATGCGAAAATCCATTAACCTAGCAAATAGTTTTGCCTAAGGAAAAAAGAATTTGTTTACAATTTCGCGCTGCCATTTTCTTAAAGTTGTCAAATTTGTGGGCTTGTTAATTCTCACTATATATATATGACCGTCGCATTTCTAGCGAGCGAGTTCGAGCGAGTGGCTCGCTCGAGATTTCGCAACCACTTAAATTAATAGAAAATTCTATTTTTAGAACAAATTTATTTCGAGCGACAGTCATTTTTGGCGGGTACTGTGTATATCTATGTAAAATTTGCTGCATACATAATAATACATACATGCACTAGTGTATTTCATGTATACATCAAAAAATATATCCGAGATGGAACCGGGTTACCATTTTACTACGTGGTCACTGTAATGACCCAGTGAACAGGTGATGGTATTCACCTGGTAATGGTAGTCACCAGGTGATCCGGGTTTACGGTAGTAGTGACCTAGTAACACGGCCACCTTACAATGCAGCCAGTATATAATGCTGCCATGAAGTGAACCTAGAGTGACAGTTGATATCAAGCAGAAAACGCTACTTGACAAACCCAATGAAAATTTGTTCCACTGACATGTAACCCAGTTCGATGTGCCTAGGAAGTCATCGTTTGAAGCCGTTTGTACCCCAATTCAAAGCATTTTAGAACTATTTGCCTATGAATCCGTGGTACAGGGTATCATTCGTCTCTCCAGTATGGTCGTGCATCACAGTGCGGCTCAACATCTTTCTACCACCATTCATTAATTTTGTGAGCGGGCACGAAAACTGAAAATGCCACCAAATTCCACGCTGCCAACCACTATATCTTGAAGAAGTCAGCAATAATTTTGCAAAGCTAATTATGAAATATCCAATATAATATAATATATTTTGACAGGGCTTAACTCAAGACTGACAACCTTAATCAAATTGCGTTATCGGTGCACTGTCATCATACAAATTTGTGTAGTGGTTAAACTAAACACTTGTAAATATAAGATATATTTGCAAAATATTATTTAAAAAGTAAAAACACGACGGTGCCGGCGAAACATTCAGTATTGTTTCAGAATTGTGTATTGCTTCATGTGCACGTTTTTATTAAATATCTGGTATAATTTTTTACCACAATATGCGTTCGTCTTTTTCAGTAGGAATCAACGAACCCTGTTCGTAAAACTTTTTCCAAGATGTGAGAAAACATTTACCAAGATATTTTGCTTTGTACAGCCAAATATTTTGTAACCCGTGATGTTGAGACATGCTTCCCAAATTATGTTTGGTGCCCAGAATTACTGCAATGTAATTCCTTGAAATGTGCTGCAATAGTATTGCTCTAAGAACGATGTAAGTCAAAACTTTGTATAAAAATTCTTTATAGAGTCTATACAAAAGCTTAAGCTTTCTACGCTGCAATGCTAGACAATTCCCCACACTTTGTCGTTGACTGCCTTCCACAACGTAACCAAAACTTTTAAACAGAGCCTATCGAAATAATCATACCGATATGAAGTCCAACGCAAAGAAGAAAATATCTCTCCAACAAATCGTAATAACTCGAAACATCATCAAGCACAATAACCTCAACTGACCCAATTAAAATGTTTTTCATGATAGAATAGTTTCGGAAACAGCTGCCATTTTCGCATTCCGTTGTTAAAGCGAGTTTGTTTGATAAATGCAAGAAACTTTGACGTCATCGTACATACAGTCACGGCCACAATTAAGTGCATAAAAACGAACGCAACAACGTTCGTTTATAAACGAACGTTTGAACGTTCGTTTGCGTTTGCGTTCGTTTATGAACGAACGTTCTAACGTTCGTTTGCGTTCTTTTATGAACGAACGTTCTACCGTTTGTTCAAAATCGAACGCTCCAGCGTTCGTGCACGAACGAACGTTACAACGTTCAACTACCGAGGAGAGTTGAATCAGTAGAACAAAATAATGACGTCACCACAACCTGCGTGGAGAGACTGGTACCAACCGAATATGAAGGCTTATTCAAAATTTATACAACAGTTGCTGCCTGCTACTATGTTCGCCTCTTAATCAGCGTGCTTAACTAACGTTATAACGTTCGTTGCTGAACGAACGCTCAAACGTTCGTTTCTAAACGAACGCTCAAACGTTCGTTTCTGAACGAACGCTCAAACGTTCGTTTCTGAACGAACGTTATAACGTTCGTTTCTGAACGAACGCTCAAACGTTCGTTTGCGTTTGCGTTCCGCGTTCGTTTTTTTTGCACTTAATTCTGGCCGTGACTGTACTATAAGTACCACAGCCAAGAACGACCCGTGTTTTCTTAGAATTATTGAAGCCACTTCCGGCCTTGGAACCTCATTCATAATTATCGCTATTGCGATTGCTACATTTGCCAAAACCAGCATTCGTTTCATAAATACGGTATAATATCGGTAGTACGTATTAAGAGACGTGGAAGATACCAAATATCAGGATATCGCACACGTTTTGGTATCACTAATAAACGGAAAAATGAGAATAGTTTTGATATAACGCCGAATTAAAGCCTTATAAAACAAACTAGACGAAACCAGATAGAGCGTATCGCATCGTTTACCAATTGAGCGGGACTTTGAGACAACGCCGTTTTAAAGACTTATAAAACAAATTAACCGAAGTGACCGAGACTGAAATCCCAAAAATTTGGAAAATTGCCTGAAGTTGTAGATCTCGCATTTGTATATCTTTGGCATATATGTAGTTCAAAAAGTGTTGCATTTGGGTACGCCTTTAAGGGAATCTGCGATGCCCCATAGAGGAGTTTTAGGAATCCACATGTCGTCACGGTTCATACTATCGACCATCCTGTATAGAATATCTTCATTCTTCCCTGAGATGTTTAGATATAACCGACCAGAGGTGAACACGATTAAATTAATCAATGCACGTACAAAATAATTAGTCGCTCAGCTCTCTCGCTGCCCAATTATCAATCGAACGGGCTTCCGGAATGGATATAGAAGAGGTCGATCCCTATTTGACAATTGGCGGACGTTAGGGGCGACCTACCATCTCACCGAACGCGACCCGTCACTGGCCAACTTTCGACCACGATATTTTTTGATCGACAGCGAGAAAATTTAATGGTGAAAATAACTATTTTGACAACAACGAGTAATTTATTAAATTACAAATTATCAAAAGTGCGTTGTGGGCGCAGCAACTGCTTAGAATTTTATTACAAGCTGTTTTTACCGAAGTAAAAACCGTTCTTGATTAAAAAAAATAAAAAATTTATAGTTGCTACAGTATTATAATATTGTGGCACAGCACACGAACCCCAGAAATGTGAGTCGCATGTCTTCACTGAAAGTGGGGCGACTCTTTTCCTATGTTGGAATTATTTAGCTTTTCCTATGCGGAAGCTGTGGAATTCGGAGCTGTTGTTTTCAAAACGCTAAATGTCCGTGGTAACAAAATAAATGTTCTAAGGAGAGAAGTTCTATCAGCACAACTGTAAAAGTTGTATCCGCCCAAGCGGTTTTTAAATACTTCCTTAGTTTGTTCTATCCACAACAGCCTAAACCATAGTAGTATGGCCAATGCCTCTTCCATCGAAATGATAATATCCGAACTAGCGAAAATGCGCATTCAAATTAGCTTACCAATGCTGGATGCTCAAAACTGGGTATGGTCAGAAGCGGCAAACTCGACCATGGGTCACGACTGGCGACGCACCCAGACATGGCCGGACCGGGTCATTTATTTCAAGCGAATCAGTTCGGCCTTGCTCGGCGCTAGGATCACCGTTGGCCAAATGGGGTTGTCAAATTCTTTTACTACGAAGTCCGGCGCGGAGCAGCACCGAGTAAATCTGACTAGGGTGATCCGAAGCAGCGAAAACATGGACCACACAAAGATTGTATTAATGATGGCCAAAGGTACGCTCTGCCGCAAATGATTCTAATTAGACTGTGAGCGATTGAGTTACATAGTCGCAATGCACAGATCCGGTTTTACATTCTTACGTGACTTTACTTACGCTGACACCTGTTGTGAACAGTATCAAGTCGCTTCTCATCATACGAGAACGTTCCAACTACGCTCAACGTCGTCGCCATACAAACATAGCTAGGTACTACATCGCAGGCCGTCTGACAACACATACAAAAGCTATTAAGCAACAACGGAAGTCGTTGACTCAGAAAATTAATTACATGAGCTTAGGCGTGTACATACGGTCCCCCCGCTGCTGATTTACTGCTCACATCGTAAAACCGGCGAATAATATTACCCCCATACGAAGATAATACTGAATACAAATAAAGAAGGACGGAAAAAACCTCATAATAGCTATATGGTTAATACCTTTCACATGAGTGGAAATATGTGTATTTATACACATTATTTTATACGTGAACGTGAAAAGGCAACAACAACAACAACGCATGGTTCAAGTATTAGCACTTGGCTCCAAATCAATTATGTATACATATTTTATTATTATTAAGACTGCTAAGCTGTTTTGGCCATGCATGCCGCCAAGCGAAATGATCTATGCACAAAATAACGTCGACCGATAGGGATTTGATATTCGGAGGCAGTGGCGGATGCAGGATTTCACGGTGAGAGGGGAGATCCGTGCCGCCTTCCGCGGCACACCCTCCAGCGCACAAAGCGTGCGCAGACATTGCGCGAAAATCGCGGAGCTTCGAAAAATTTGTCTCCGAGGGAAATTTGTCAAAAACGGGGAAAACTGGTGAAAAGTTTAAGAAAAATTTGGAGTCCCAAACTAATTCGAAAATTTGTCCACCCCTTCCCCCGGTGGGGCTGACATGCGAACCATGGATCTCACCCTGACCCTGGATACACCCTTGTTCGCAGGTACGCTACATATTATATAAAAGAACAAATCCTCCTAACAACAACCAAGCGGGTAAGTAAGTGAGCCATTTAACATGCAAACTACATCTGGGGTCGTCTGTAGTACAAGACATGGCTACCGTTAGTTTATTGTAGCCGAAATTAATTTTAGGCCGGTGCACCACCATGACATGCCAACTGCAAGTTTAATAACATCTAAATCTTGCTAATTTTAACCTTTACCCGATAGCTATGCCGGCGAAAGACACGAGTTGCGACATAAGGCTCAAAATAGATGACACTCAGAAACTGCTCAGTGATAGACACCCTGTAGCTTAATGGTGGTTGAAGCAAAGATTCTTTCTAAAGGAAACTTTCCAAACGCATTTTCCTAGTCAATGGAAGATATTCTACTAAAACAATTAGTGTCACTTAATACAATATCCCCGAGCAAATCATTATACCTTTTTTGCTATTTGGCTACAAATTACACTCAGCCGCCATCTATATACCACCTGTCCATCATTCAGCTATCAATAATATATTAGTGCGAAGCGAATTAATGCTGCTTCCTCCGTATCAGGCGTTCAAAAAAGCTTGACGCTAAATTAATTACCATTTCCCCATAATATTGGCGCATGTTAATACTACACTCAAGTTCCGCAAGATGTCGTGGCTTTTACAGTTAACTGCATGATACCCAGATGTCAGCAGTTACATAGTTATCCAACTTATTCTTTGTTAGTCAAATTCCATCGGGATTCAACTTAGATGACAGTACACATAAAATTATACAGTGGTCCGGGAAATATGTTGCGCAAAAGAGAATAATGATAATGAATAACTGAAGACAGAATAGGGATTATATACATAATCTCGAACCACACACTCTACTACTAACTGCACAAACACGTTTAAATGTATGTTGAGCGTAGTTCACTTAAGCACATACCAATAATCTCAGGATGCTCTATCATTAATTCAGTTACCGTTCACAAAACTGATTTTACCGCACACAAGTAAGCGATTTTACCTTATCACTGCGGACACTTAATTGCGATACAACACTTTACAGTTTTACTGACGTCGCTGTTTTTACGGTAGAGCACGTCAAATTACTGAAATTTCAAAACTCATTTTTATCGCGTACCAGGTTTACTATATACTGGTAGACCTTTAAGCGCGACTATGCGATTCCGCATGTCATTTGATGAACGACAACCAAAATACTGAATGGACATAGGTACGTGCAGCGAAATGCGTTTGGCCATACATCCCGCAATCCACGTTCGCTTTCGTTAAACTGCGAATACCAACGGCATAATTCTGATGGCGAATATTTGCAAACTTCGACCGTTATTTAAAAAAAAGAT
>JASANE010015363.1:0-12886 GCA_030248225.1 Trileptium ribeirensis
CATGACCTGCGAGCAGGTGTCGGTGCTAGCCTCCCTGGGGGACCTCAGGAATCATACCCGATACTAGACACGTGCGCAACCCTTCGGGCGGGGTCCGAACACACCCCGTAAAGCGCGCCTGCGGCCTGCTAAGCTGCGTAGCTTCTTGGGTCTGACCAAGAATAGGTTCAAAATTTAGTATTCACGGTCTACCCTTGAGGTTACGATAGCCGGGGTCGTATGGGCATGGTGTTAGGAAGTTGCGCCATGCAGCTGCGTCACCAGTTATTACATATACACCTTATTTTAAACTGTTGCTTAAGTAACTACACAGTAAATTCCGGCGCTGTGTTCGCAGAATGTATATAAAGCTCTGCGGTCGTATTAATAAATATTTGGTACTGTAAATTACCTGGTATAAAATTTTTTGGGAAAGTTTGCGAAAATTGTCACAAAAGATGGAAAAGCTCTAATATTATGAGTACCAAACAATCAGCACTAGTTTCCGCTCAAAAATATCAAACAATATTAGCGATCGATGTCTCAAATATCTAGTACCATGTTCTTAAAGCATGCTCTCCGTAATTCACAAATAGCAGGCACCATATGTTCTGTCCTGAATTTTTGGAAAATCTGAAATTTGGAAATTTGATTCAAATGAATTGTCAGATTTTCTTGAAAAAGTCAAATAAATAACTTCGGATGTAATAGCGTCAGGCATTACTAAAAAACTGATTGAAATCCACGGACAAAGCGACTGAAACTTACTTTCGCCAGACAGTCATGTACTAAAGTATTTATTTTATCGCTAACAGTTGATTGTGATACTTAGGGTGCACGGTTTCGAAGGTGATTCGAATATTTTTTTCAAATTAAATTTGGTACTACGAACACTGTGTTATAATCTTAAATAATATCTAATAGTTTAAGAAGCCAATTATTAGGGTTATTAACACTCTACGTAGCTTTACCGCATCAAGCCACTTCATTGAACTGTGCCGTCATGACGGTAAGTTTTAATGACTCTAAATCTATTATCATTGAATGTAGTAAAAAAGAACTATATTATTAATTGTGTGCATGTGTAATGTTTATAAGCAGTGCTTGAACAACGCCTGTCCTGTCCTTCCTGATTTTTTCCAAGCTTCGATTTAGCATTTATGTCCCATAGGTTGGTAACGCGTACACTGACGTGGTTTATATTTTCATAGTGCGTGTTGCGTTAGTTATGTACTGAATAAAGGCAATGGTATATTCTTAGTTACAACCCATTATAGGAGCAAAAAAAGCAGTCTGTTTATATATAAATTGAACCAAAACGGTGCGTATTATACAATTTCAGCCTTAAGCAGAAGTCTAAGATTGGTTCGTGCAATTTCTTCAAATTTTAGATATTCGCAATTGCAAACTTCTAAAAGTTAAATAGTTATAAGCTAACTTTTCACTAAATTATGTAACTATGTACAGCAGGCTTACGCCAGAAGGTCCTTTCGCATGGTAACGTATGATCAAAACAGCACACTTTGGTGCGAAGTCATTAAGTAATTTTTGTTGGTCATCTGTAATTTTGGAATGCTGGACTCATTTAGTTCAATTCTTACTATTTCATCTGTATGTCCTCAAGCCCAGGCATCTTCTCTTTCATTTCGATCAAAAACTTTCCAACGTAAATTCAAAACTTCCCATGGTTCCCCGAGTTATACCCACCACACAGAGTTGCGCATTGCCTGATTTAGGGCATTAATCCACCGGGAATAAAAGCGGCTAACAGGTGTAACAATAACATTTTTGGCTGTGTTCGTGGAAATGTCATGCCACACAGTAGATGTCGCGACGGATTAGTAGATAGCCGTTATATATAGGCTAGATCACATTTATTCATCTATAATATTATACACTCCAGAAAGATTTGGTATTTCCTGCTATTTACTAAATAGACTGATATACAGCGTGAAAGCCAAATAACTGACTTCGCGGACCATATGCTGAGAAAGGATTATGAACAACTAATATTGATACCTAGTAAACATGTTAGACATATGACGCTTTCACGATCATAATATAGTGCGGATGAAATTTTAACACAAACAATTATACTTATTGGTACTGTACTTATAATTATGAAGGATGCCGATAAAACTATAGGTTTGACCAAAATACAATTCAATGCTATCATGAAGTAAGGCAAATAAACGCAAAATACAAACAAACCAAATATTACCCATCAAAAGTTTCCAATGGTACAAAATAGTGTTGGTATATTTTCCAAATAACTGGTGCCAAGATTATCTTTGATTTCAATTTCTCCACAATTCAATCCACAAATCAGTGTGACAAAGATTTGTTTTCTATTCAGTAGTGAACTGATAGAACGTGTGTTAATGTTAATCAGAGAAATTTAAAAAAAGCAAATTGTATATAGTGTCTTTTATTATGTAGTAATAAAACGAGTTGTACGCTGAGTTTTTATTTCGTAAATTTTATGCGTTCGTAGGTCAGGATGGATGCCCGTTTATTAGTGATCCTTGGTCATTGTACGGAACCCGAGCAGATTGATGCTATGTTTGCTCAACTGGCCGAAGGTAATCTTTGATTGTCATATGTAAAATTAAAATGAACATACCAACTGCGTTTGAAGAGATACATATCAGGAGTTACACAATAAAATTGACATTTTTATCTTATAACTGGATAATAGGTAACAGTAGCATTAAACACAATGTACAATGCCTCTGTGACACAAAGGGTGCAGAGTTGCACTACGTTCTATCTCCTAAATGTATATGTTGTGGAAAGTATGCGAGAGTAGGTAAGCATTTATGCGTCTTATGAAGAATATTGGAATCTTTGGAAAACTTGAAAACGTATTCACAATTTTCACAACATACAATGTTCATACTATGTATACTAAGCGTGAAGTTCCACAACTACCGTGAAAATTGAACTTTGGCGATATGTGAAAAACTAAAAACTAGAAATAATAAACAATTATAGACCTTAACGCATAGCCATGTTATAAAATTATCAACTTTTTACTGCCATAATATATAATCCAAAAAAGAATTGAAATTCATTTGGACCATTGACACGCTGCCTTCAGCATGGAGTAGCCGGATAGTTGGAACTATATTAATTCTGTTGAAGATCGTGGTTTTACCATGTATGTCGATTTTGATAAGCTGATACTGCTGAATTCATCACAATATATATGTATAGCTATGAAATACGGGGCTATGTAGTTTCCAGATCAGAGAGCCCAAATGTTACTGCTATCGTCTGTAACTTTGCAACGACTACTCCGATTTGCTTAAAGTTCAGCTATGAATAAATTGATATATCTTGATTGATTTTATTTCTTATCCATTTCGTTTGATCTAAATATTATTCATGGCTTGCTCTAGCTAATAATTAAAAGCAATGGTGCTAAACCCGATGGACCTAGCCCGGGATCTAGTTTACCGCTATTGTTACACATCGCCAAACAGATTTAATTTCTTGTTCGGACTGAGTAGTGATATAACAATTCGATAGCGGAAACTCTAACGCGGTGGTACATACTTCGTCTGAGTTTCATAAATTTCCAACGAAGCTCTATGTTATGACCTCAAACATTTTATATCCTGATCTTATGTACAAACATAACAAAATATTTTAGAATTCGTAACCTCCACTAATATGGCAATTTCAAATGCGCGAATTTACAGATGGTAGCGTGCCAGTTGCAGTGATTAGTATATTGTAGCATACCACTTGCACCAATTCGTGTATAGTGTCACGGCAGTGGCAGTCATTTGTATGTGATGGTATGCTGGTTGCAACAATTTGTAGATGGTGGCATGCCAGTGGCACCAATTTGTGAACGATTGCATGACGTAATATACAACCAGCATTTACCAGTAATAGGTATGCCAGCATTTACAGTTTGGTGCAATTGTCGCGCCAGTTTCCAGGTATTGGCTGCAATTGGAATGTACAGCTAATACACGCAAATTAATGTGAATGCTGTAGTATATATAGTGTGGTCAGCGTAAGTGTCATCAAAGTTCGCAGTGCATCTATGTTGTGAGCGATTACAACAGAACAAACCGAAACAAATTTTAACGATTATTTTGTGATGCGTTGAAGACACAAATTAGACACTGATGAGCGCGCAAATAAGACGTGTACAAAAACACAACTGTCGGAGAAGTGATATTCCGATAGTATAATTTATCGTTTTGATTTGTCATCAGTCAAAGTTACATTGCAATACGGCCGAGCAGTTTAATGTCTGTAAGCTACTTCCATCACGTATGACTCTTTCGTCATATTGCATGTGGCGTCCAATTAACCACATAAACGAATGTCGACCGATCCGGTTGTGAAAATGATGTTTATTTCCGTCATCTAATTAATCTTTCTTTATAAAACTAAACAACTATACGACAGTCGTCGGACGTTTTTGGCTTTCCGCAATGCACTTATTTAGCATGAGGTTCACAACATAAAATTATCAGGCAACTTTTTACTTTTATACATTCTGTTGTATCTATCATAAGTTGCAAGTTTTGTGACCAGGCTAGTTCCTAACAGAAAAATTGGTTGAGGTTATTTGTAGCAATGATAGTGAAGCAAACATTATTCAAGTTGTCAAGTGCATTCCTGTGCGAAAATACTTTGGATGATTTATGTAATAAATACCTAGCTAACTTCTCAAAACGAACTAATCTTACACCGTCTAGCCAAGTTAAATTAGCAATAAACTGCGTCAGGACATAAATATTAGGATCCATATTAGTGCCCTGCATGAGAAACCGAGAAAGATCTTGGAATACTAGTATTAAAACAGAAAACTAACATTAAAATTTTAGAAAATTTCATAAAAATAAAAAATATATTAAAAAAATTTTGATGCCTGAAATATAATATGAGCCATGTATAGGACCCACTGGCCTTTTTGAAAATACTTAGTTGTAATTTTCAGTAATAACGCCACTCCCTAAGAAATGTGGCACAAAATTGTAGTATTTGCAAGATTATTGATTTACCGAAAGGGCTATAGACTAGATATCATGACTGCTGTAGCTTTATACAATATCATTTGTATTGTAACAATTTTTATCACATCGCTTCGCCGGTTACATGGTGTAGATGAAAACATCTACATTCGACGCGATTTTTGCCTAAAAGTGCGCTTTTCAAATTTGTGCTCCTGGAGAAGTAGACACACTAATAAATGGTAGTACCAATATGTACCGATAGTAAATATGAACAATAGTAACAAATATCGGCCCATCTGTTACTGAGCAATACTCGTTTTAATAAAACTTTTCATTAGTGCGGCAACCAAGCAACAGGGTAAAATATTTTAAGGGAGAATAAATTTATTTAATTATGAAACATAAATTTTAAAATTTTCTCAGGGTGTGTAAGTTTCATCAAAATGGTGTTATACGTTGATTAAAAGACAATGAATGCCAGTAAGGGTATTTGTTCTAAGCGTAGTTCAAAATATACTTCCGAAGTTTTAATATAAATAACATTGTGATATATTACAACTTATGGTCGGATTTCATTCTAAAATATGTAGTGAATTGGATTTCAGAGCTTGCAACTTGGGACCCCGAACAAGCAAAGTATGAAGTCACCGCATTAATCGAAGAGTTCATCAACAGAAATCACGCTCCTGAAATAACAAGCAACGGTACAATATTTGCTAATGCCATAATTAAGGATTGGTTTTGTGCTTAATCCGTTCATGCCCACTTGTTCGAAATGAACCTAAAGCACATAATGAGTCGGTGTGTTTACCGACTTTGCCGTATTCAGTACGTTTGCACGTGCGTTTTTATTCGCTCGCGTTGTGAAGTTTCTTAAGAAACCGAGCAACAGCTCCCAAATAGCTCAGTGGTTTGCGTACGCACCTTTCACTCGTACATCATGCATTCGATCCCTGGCGCCGGCTTGAGTTTGTAAGATATTGCACGATACGCAAGTTAATTCGGGCATGAAATTGTTTAATTGCTAATTTATCATGATTAAATCAAGATGTGCAACAACTTTCCTATCGAAACAATATACATTCGGCAGCATTTCTGGATCAGCTTTTTCGTCAACATAAATATATATATTACAGCATTTATATTTACCGCGGTTACTATACACTCCAAGATCAAATATATTGCCGCACCAATTATGATATGCGGTATTTCCAAGTACCACGAAGGGCATTGCCAAAGCTGAAACATAATGATGGCACTGCCAAAGCTGAAACAGTACAAGAGCTGTGTTGGTTGTTCTCGCTCACGATCGTCGAATGTCACATTCGGTATGACCCGCAAAAGAACAATCATCCCTGCGCGCTGTATTGATATGAAAGACCATTTAAACTGACTACAATTTATACATAATTGAAAGGCTCAACTTAACAACGTGAGCACCGTCTCCTCCAGCAAAAAATACGCCCAAAATCCTAAGGGGAAAGAACTCGCGCTCCCATCCAGCCTCTAAAGCCTAATCGTGACAACTCTACTGAAAGGTAGTAAAGGCAAAACTAAGGTTATACGTAACTACGCTGAATAGTCCGCTTATTTTAGTCTTGGTTGTGGGTAAAACATTTCACAGAGTTTCGAGCTACCCATAGTAATGCACATCGGTAATCGGGAATAACAAAAAATATCCGACAGGCGCTAAACTAATATGGCTCCAAAGTTTTACCAATATTTAACAGTCTTCTACTGACGATACGTGACGCAGTACTCACGCGACTATTAGTCATGCATAACAAACATCCATGCTGTCTCGCTTTCAGCTGGAGTTTATGCATAATTGGTTTAAATATGTCCAACGTACATCGCCAAGCGTTGCGATGTTTATCGTGTATTGTACGGTTAAGTGTGTGTCGTTGTGTGCTCGTTTTGCAAGGTTATGGAGCCAAGAAACAACTGTTTCATCGCTCACTGGCTAAGGTGGGGACTCGTATCCACATGATGCAACTTCAGTTCACTGACTGGGCAAAAGTTGCTTTAAACATTGTACAAAATGCTCTTAATTGATGTATGAAAATGTTAATACAAACATGTATTTTATTTCAGGAGGCTATGTCATTCAAAAAGACGATTCATCTGTCACCTTAATTATTAACCCATCTCGATCCGTGCTTACGGACAATTTAACAAATCTTCTCACAAGACCAGCGCTATACAATCAAATAGTGTACTCTGGCTTAACTTATAGTGGTACGTCGTAAATGTAGTCATTGCACCATTTTCTAGCAACAGTCCTGTTTAGTAATTTGAAATTTAAAACAAACTATATTATATATACTATCATCAGTATGCTGAATTTTGGCCATTCAAAGTTTCAGTCTACTGCGTAATAGTTGCAGCCTCCTTGTCAAGTTACAGGCGACAACAAATTGATTCGTGCTGAGCGTAGTACGGGAAAGAATAGTTGTTCAACCCCTGTTCGCAGACTGAAACAGACATAGCCCCATAGTTTAAGCTGTATATGATGTTCAATGACAACATCCAATAGTAAAACATTACATATGCTCACAGGCAAGTTGTGGGTTTGCTTTTCCCCGTGGACCCGGATAACCATTCTCGCGAGAACCCGGCTACCCGCCGCTAACAATACAACAAATATTTGCTGTAAATCTGCTCATACAAAGATTTTCAGATGTCAATTGCTACGACTTGAGTGAGCAGTTACCGGGTAGTTTATCCGGTCAAGTACCTATTATATATCCGCAAGCTTTCAGGGGTTTCGTTATAACTGAAACTTTTATGTAACGTTGTGCAACATACAAAGCTAAGTACCACAAATCTCCGAATATTTCGTGTATTGAGGTATGCGAAATACATAGGTTTTGTTTTTCAAAGCCTTAGTAACTTCGAAATGATTCAGTTTGAGTATTGTTACTAAATTTATGACACAACATTTAATTCATCACATAGATGCCTATTCTGTCTTCATACTCCTTGTAAAGCATAATATATTTTTGTTTGAATGGTATGTCTTTTGTTTTTAAATTATCTTTATTTGAAAAGACCTGTAGGTATTTTGCCCTAGCGTTGTTTTATATCGCAATATCTACATATTGATATGAGTGTAGTAAAGATGATAACCTACAAATGATATCAGAATCAGAACCTAAAAATATTGTAACAGGACCGTCCCTTTAAAGCAGACGACACTCTTATTTTTAACTGCGCTTCGGACATTCTAAAATTTTGGGTATAATGTTAAATAATTGGTGCAAAATTAAAAAATAGAGTGATTCAAAGAGCTAAAACGGCATGAAACTGTATGCTCGGTTGCGTATTATAGGTACTGGATCGTGGTTGCTTACGGACAGTACATACTCATTCAACGACTTCGAGACATTCGTAAACACCCTTGCAATTCGCACTTCGTTACAACTGTCACCCAATGCCACAGTTGTAGTCAGCTGCATCAACGAAGGAGGCTGGTGTAGGAATAAAACCAACGGTAAGATTTTTTATTAAAATGTTCATTGTGGTTCGCAAAAACGGAGCAGTACTTTTGATATCCGTTATTTTTAGGAGCACTAAACTGATTTTGGACATATCCAGAGACTTTATCAAAGGCAACAATAATGTTATTAAATCTGTGTCGGTATTGCAATTAAAGTATTTACAAATTCACGAGCTACTTTGGACTGACTATAATAATCCGCGCGAGTAATAGCGATCATAGTTACCTTATTTGTTCCACAGTACATACCGTTTATGTTCATATCATAACTTGAACATGATTATATACATAGTGTCGAACATAATTACACAGATTTTGAGGGCAAGAGTAAAACCACAATGTATTAAGCGTATAGTGGCAACGACTGTATTTACTTCGTGCGTTCCAGCGCAAAGAACATATTGTCGTGTTGTATTTCATATCTTCCAGTTTACAGCTGCACAAAATTTTTTCAACTTGTAACCGGCATATCGGTCTATTTAATCGAGGTAATAGTGCATATTGCTTCCGGCTAAAATTCTCCAACGACGCATGACTCATAATTTGCATGCAGTGGTGCCAACGTGTGTATCTGACACACGCACTTGAATGCGAGTCGTGCTGGAATATGATGCATTTATTGAAGGCTGAACACATATGATAGATAATAAATTATTCCGTCACGCACAGTTATCGCATATGTTATATGTAGTAATGGTCGTACATGCTCAAAAGGGAAAGTGGGTAATTATTCCCCTAAGGCTCGGACCCTTCTTATGGCGTCGTCGATCAACTTGAAGGTAGCGTGATCCCCCTGAGGCTCCGCCGCGCGTAAACTTTTGGCATAAATAGGCAAAATCAGTGGGGAATGAGCAGAAACTGAGAAACATTAGCAAAAATTGGAGAAAATTGGCAACAAATCGAGGAAATATCGGCAAAAAATGAGGAAAATATTGAGTCCCAAATAATTTCGAAAATTTATCCCACGTCGTCAGGCTGATCCCTTCTTGGGGACCTCCACCCGCTATCTCCCCCTGGGACTTCGGACCTCCTCAATGTATGATAATTGTGCCCAAAATACTGAATTATTATAAAGGCTACGCTTTGCATCCAAAACGCTGTATTATCCTCCCAACAAGGATGCAGCTAAGCCCTGGTGTTTCTTGTAAGCCGGCCCTTCCCGCTATAACAGAATACAAAATACTGTGCTGTAGCACAAAGGAAATGTAAAATCCTATGGTCAGGTTTTGACAAAGTTTATAGTCTGTGCACACAATTTTCACAGGATATCTCATTTTTGTTGTTGGCTTCTTAGAGCACTCGGCGCTCTATTGGCAGACTTTGCTGCAGTTAAATATATCGTATTAAAATTTGCATCCGCCGATACGGACCTTTCTGAGCAGATGCCTTGATATTGATTGAACGGCCAATCATATCAACATGTAGATTGAAGAACTTAGAACGTATTCTTAATACAGATATTTAGACATTTAAAGTAAAAGAAATACTATATATATGTTAGTAAGAATAGTTCCGTGGGATCGGTGACATTTCGAGCGCGGAATTTTTCTGACAATGTTTTCATCTTAAATTAAAACGAAAACGTAATTGGCAAGACCCTACAGATTCAACTGAGGTAAAATTGATAATTACAAGCGTGATGTAACAAAATCCATCCGTTATAATTTATTCTCTATTTTATACGCAACATAAATGTTACCCGAAAATTATACGAAGCGCCTATGTCGGCGAATTCTCAACTACCGTAAAAATTGTTGGACTTTAATAATTGAAAAAGGAGAAACAAAGAAAAAACAAGGAAATTCAGAAACAGAGTCTTCATGACCAGCTGTGTCTGTGTAATAAATTGGCGTTATAAAGTTGCTACAAGATTATAATGCAGAGCAAGCAGAAATTCGTTTGGATTGTCGGCGTCATAAACTTCAGCTTGGATAAAGCCTAAAGTAGTAAAAGACACGACTAGATTACTTCAGCATTACGGCAAAATAGCATGATGGGTTATGTTTGTTTTCTATATGCTACGGATTTGGTACAAAAATTGCACTTTTTTCTTGTATTTAGTGCCCTAAAGGCCAACGTTAGTTGGGAAAAGTAAACATTTTAGAACGTACATGGCATTACACTTAAATAGAAAAGATAACGGGGCTTGTAAGACACAGATAGACAAATAGATGTGAAGCAAAATAATGAATCATTGTCTAGAGATTAGAACTAGGCATGGGCATCGGGAAGTACATCGCTACCAAGGTGCCCTTGTGCCTCATCAAATAAAGTATGCGGGCGCCTGATACTAACTTTGGTAGTTCTCATAAGCTGCCGTATTTACTCAAATTTACGTATCTTCGACATTCAAATTATGTACCCAAATCTGTAAATAAGGCTTGCAGGTTGCGATGGCGTCGAGCTAAAACAAATTGTTTCTTCCGGTCTACCGTTCAGGAGTGGTTGCTGATATGCACATAGTGGTGAAAGAATATGGTGTGAATAACAACCCAAGACTGAGCTATACGGCCATATGCATTAAGAATACACGTCCTAAAGTAGAAAAAGAAGCGGTCCTTTTATAGAAAATACATATTTTAATATTACAATTAATAATTAATATTTTCTATAATGACACCATAGAAAATATATTATTATATTATAGAAGGTATGTATAATATATTTTCTATAATGGCATCATAGAAAATATATATAGATATGTAATAACGGTGACGCAGCTGCATGGCGCAACTTCCTGACACCGTGCCCATACGACCCCGGCTATCGTAACCTCAAGGGCGGACCGTGAGCGCTAAAATTTAGACCTTAGTCTTGGTCAAACCCAACAAGCTACGGAGCTTAGCAGGCCGCAGGCGCGCTTCATGGAGTGTGTTCGGACCCCGCCCGATTGGTTGCGCACGTGTCTAGTCTCTGGTATGGTTTCTGAGGTGCCCCAGGGAGGCTAGCACCGACAGCTGCTCACAGGCCATGGAGCCTAGCCGCTATTCCCTATCCTAAACTCGTCGGAAGTTGTTTGGTTCTAGTTTATTATGTTAAATGTTGAAATAGAAGATGAAAATTGCCTTAAAAAATTGAAGCTCAAGCTGAGTTGCCTAATTAAGACCTTGATATGCTCCGTGCTAGAGCATTGTAGCCTATGTGGCCCCCACAGGGTTCCGACAGGCCCTGGAAGTTTAATGTCGGAAGATCAATGGCGTGGCCTACTCCTTCGATAAATTCCATGCGGGCGAACTGGTACCTTGACCAGTGGGAATTCTGGTTCATTAAAATATAGTGAATCCCTAGCGAATTTTGAGTCCCTATCATGAGCGAGTTAAAGTTTGCTTGTGTTTTCCAATTATTTCATTCCCTAGTTCCAGTAACAAAACGAAAATGAAGGTGCCCGAAGGCCCTGCACGCCAGTGCTTGTGACATTCTCGCCCACAAGCCATGGCGAGCAGTGCCTGCTCGACCAAGCGGACAAACCAGAAGAATCCCTATCGCCTCGGAAAGAAGTAAGACTGTACTCGGTGTTAACGATACAAGTTTATTTACATGATCAAGTTTTATCGTCGGGGCGAGTGTTTCCGAATGACTATCGGGACGGACTAGGTGACTCAGATCGGAGAAGCTCAGTAGTAACTCGCGATGATCGCGTCGGTTTAATCGGCTAGGGGCACAGGGCGTTGAGAAAAACAAAACAGGGTCGGAGCGTGCAGACGTCCGCCAGTTCGCGGGCTAGGGGCGGTTATCCCTGCTTCGCCTCAATGCTAGCGATCCTTCAGTTATGGGGCGCATGCAGCAGGGGCCCTAGAGTGCTTCGAAGACTGCTCCTTAAAGCGGGTCACCTAAAGTGACGAGAAATTTCACACAGCGACGGACATTATGCGGGGCTACGGGCAAAAACCGGGTTAAGCCTGGCTATGCGAGCGTCTTACCACAATCTGATCGCTATTCAGAACAACACCGGTGATAGAGTGTTACGAGGGGCGCTCAATAATTTACCCTAGCGATACTTTTGCAGTAATATTTATTCCTAAGCACGTTCTGCTGCAACTGCAAACCTTACCTACTTAACAGCACGACTGACCTAGCGATAGACTAAAGAACAAGAGGGTGGGGTGGAATGATTCCTCGGATTTAGACCAGGGGAACGCGGTCGGGGTGCTAAATGGCATGACATGTCCTTATAGGCAACTTTCGAGGCCGCCCCCAGGGGCGAGCTCAGCTGATAGATTTCAATTTGATGTCTCCGTTGAAATTTTGGTGGGGGCGAGTTTTACAGGCTGGACGCACCTACCCGAGGGGTTACTCGGCCTGATCTTCTACTTTTGGCGCCGTTTTGAACATTCGCCCCGGACGCAATCGCGTCTTTTGTTTTCTCTTTTATTGTTGTTTCGTTGCCTCTCTTTAAACAATACGTAACTGAACGAAGTAATACGTACAT
>JASANE010015364.1:0-54573 GCA_030248225.1 Trileptium ribeirensis
TGTTACAATTGTAGAGATTGCAATATGTATTGTGTTTTATATGATATTGATGGATATTTATTCAATGAACACCGAATGATATGTTGGTTCGGCCTTTATATGTTTTCCTTGTAATAATAGAAGATACGCTGAATTGAAATGTATGTAACAACAAGTAATTGCAGAGCAAAATTACTATCAATAATATCAAGAGTGCATTAGCGAACAGTATGACACTTTCCTGCATTCTAATGTAAACCCGTGTTTGATGATACGGGCGTTTTCGGCCTGCCAGTTTCTGCAAGGTCGAGATGCACTGACCCCCAGTTTCTGGGGGGGGGGTAGCTCGGACCCCCAGTTTATTTGTGGGGGGTCGGTTTATAGGCACCGCTGGTTCAAACTGAGGGTGGTCAGTGCATCTCGACCCATCAGAAACTGGGGGTCAGGCCGGAAACGACCGTATCATCAAACACGGGCTAACATTCAAGTGCAATAAAGTGCCATACTCTTCCCTAATGCACTCTTGATAATAAGAATACAATTATTTGTGAAAAGCGACAGTTTCTAGCTTGACTTTATGCAGTACTCATAAAAGGTTGACGTGCAATAATTTTGCCTAGAAATGAATTATTGTTCGTGGATGCTAATTCGACTACCAGATTTGCTGGGCCGACATTGAAAAATTACTAAAATTGATCCTTGTGTTATGTAATACCGAAATTATTACAGCAGTGCATATTTTCTGATTGATTTATTTGGATTCGATAGTTATTGCGCGCTTGTCCATTTATTATTGCGTTGTTTAAATAAAAGTTATTTGGGATCCTGCCTACAAATATATTTTATTTCGTTGTATTATATACTTTCAAACGGGGTAAGCTAGGTTTGCAAGGGTGGACAAACAATGTAAGCTTGACATCAGGAATTAGTGAATATTTTAAAATTTGTCTTGTTAACACTGAACGGTTCCCTACTGAATAATTTACAATGTTTCAAAGCAACTTAACATACATGATGACGCTCCGAGATCTCGGTGGTGTTCAGTGGTCCGGCCATGGGGGTAGAGGCTTCCGGGAGAGTACACCATGTTACCTTTAAGCTTAGTTTGATTACGCTGTCTTTAGCAATTTTTGGCACTGATGAATGAAGGAAACTTGACATAACGAATTCTGTGCTGCATAAGGCGTTTGTCTATCCACAACTGTGTTATACCGATCTGTTATTCTGAGTAATTCCAGCTCCACCCGGTCCACACCTTTTTAATGTATCGAATGCAGCATTTGCATTAACTTGCGATCAATGACTACACATACTTGGGCAGCTGACACTTCGTGTTCACCAATCTGTAAATACTAGCATGTCAGTTGTTCGCTGACTGTACTCACTGGCGCCATTGTCTAAAACCACCAATGGCAAATTAGTGGAACTGAAATGCCAGCTTCTACAATTTGTGAATTTTTCGTGACACCAGATACAAATTGGTAGAGCCGTTACAATGTACTACGTGTGAGTAAACTTAAGCTGCGCCCATAACCATCGTCTTTTGACGCGATGCACAAACTGTTGTTTGAGAACAAAGCACGAATTCTAAATAAACCATTCGACTTTCAAACTTTTTCATTCTTGAACATTTGACATATGACGGAGAAAATATCTAGAGACAATTGGCGTTTTTACGGTTTACTCTTACGCGATAACAACGCTTGGCAACTCTAAACGCGATAAATTAGATTTCGTGGTTTTCTGTTATGATAACGAAAGTTCGACATTTATCAGCTCGGTCAGTCAGTAATCACTACATATTATACATAGATCTCATTTTGTTTGTAAGCGGACAGATTTAGCTAATCACTTTTAACGGCAGACTGTTCGCTAACATTCTGACATGGTATTTATGTTTTGTTTAATATAGACAGTGTTAGAATTATTGTTCGCGTGCACATATGCATACCCGAACTGTGCGCTCGAACACACAACTATATTGTGTTCGCCAATACATATTACATACGGTATTGACTCCAATTGTAACAGCTCCATGTTTTAATTTAACATAACGCATACATTTCGAAGTTCCAGTGGGTAGGCGGGGTGGGGTGGATAGCACCACCTTCCGCGCCGGGAGGAGAGGGTTTGTGTCTTAAGTGGTTGGTTTAGACTGGGGCATGAGCAGTTCACGCCGATAGGGTGGTACGATGGCTCAGATGAAAGCAACCTCGTACGCGCTCCCACCGAACATGTTTGACCTAAAGTCAAATACAAAAATCTGGTCATGCTTTGTTACATCGTAGCTAACTTGCGACTGATTGAGGTCAAAAATAATTGTTTTGAACCAATATTACTCCATGTAAATGACTATTGCGGTACTTCTGCTTAGGGGTGGGTGGATGTATGTCAGATTTTGATATGCATAAGTGCACAATTTCCACATACCCCTACCTACAACCATAGATATACACAGTATGTCACAAGATACGGCTCTCACACACAGTAAATTTAATGCATTCGGACCGTTGCAGGTAGAGCTCATCTAATGCAAACACTGTTACGTCTATGACACAAAGACATTCTGCTCATTTGTACATAATGAAATAGGGCAAATTGTCCAAAACACAAATTTCAGCTATCGCCTTTAAAACTTTGAAGTCTACATGTGAGAACTTTTATTTCAACAAATTTTTGTGAGAAATGACAAGGAGACAAGTAATTCGTGTTATAAATTTTCTAAAATTCACTAACAATATATTGTGTGGATATTGTGTATATAGAACTCAAAAAATATAAAAACAACTTTAATAACGTGTTACAGAGTCTCTGAGCTGAATACCATTTGTGCAGTCATTATTTTGCTGAATACCATCTTCGAAATCCAGCAGACTCGATTCTAACAATCATTTTGGATTTGTCTGGTTTTTACATGTTATATTTCATGTTATGTCCTTGCAAGTAATACTATTAGTTATTAAAAAGTCTCCAATTTATATTTGGGCGCATGCTGATCTCCAATTCGGCTACATTAGAAGCCAAATTGCAGAAGCATAAGCCGCAAAAGGACGCTAGTTCCTATGATGAGTAATCAGATAAGTTATGCTAATTTCAAATATAAAGTAAAAATTGAACCACATATATATTGACCATGCTGCTATAAACACATATATAATCTGTAGCGTATCGAAATCGCCCACTGTATTACTGTTAGACAGAGCTGTGCTCGAAATTTCATCACCGTTACTCCATATAGCATTTGAAATTGGTGCATCATGGGGCATTGACAAGAAGGTACGTAGGGGGCCGTGTCCTCCACTGCTGCTACTGCGGCGCTCACGTTATAATATCCCAAACGCTTGGAACCTATGAACAACACAGTGTAAGGCACACTGTCGACAACAGCGTGTTTTCGACACCCCATGTTTTTTTATAATTTTTTCATAGGTAGCTAGCTAGAGGTATTACCACTTGTCGACAGTGTCAAGCATTCCGTGTCTTCTTGCAGTTTTATTGACACTGTATGGCATTATTTCTTCAACTTTTATATGGCTTAGATACAAATATCGAGAATTTAAAAACAGCACAGTTGACCAATAAACCCCATTAACTACAGACGGTGTCCGATGCAGTTAATTCACGCCAAATTGGAAGCTAAGGGTGTGTAAGCCACTATAAAGGAAAAATATAGAAATATAGTACCTAAGGGTGATACACCCTCGGCCATTGATTAATATCATGGGTTTCACATTGACTGTCTATACGGTAGAGTCGCGACTACAGGGGACAAAAGTTATAAACTCCGGAGAAACTATAACGTGAACGCCGCATAACCTGTGTGCACTGTCCCTTGCTCTTCCCGTGAAGTATTACAGAAAAGCGAAGTGGCGGCCAGGATTGGTTACCCTGGGCCTCACCTAGCCAATTACGTGCCATCCCCTCTCGTGCGGCGTGCTGGCAACGCCCCTGACTTCATGTAATGTGTGTTTTATTCACAGTGCATTTTAAAAGAAAGTTGTAACGGAGCAAAATATATCGTTTTGAAAGTTCACGACGATTTTTAGTGTTAGCAACATATGTAGCTAATTGAAAGCGGTAATATTGATGTCATTCAGAAGAAACGATGCAGCCGAAACAGAACAGAGCTAAATACAACCAATTTACTGAATGAAAATTTTGTCAAATCTATGTTTATGAAATAAAGAAAAAGCAGTAGATTCAAAAACAGCATAAGAAATGATAATTTGTAGTATTTCTGTTATTCAGTTCTCACTATACGCAAAGAATCCGTACTTTTTATGTGGTAGTTTTTGGGATTGTCAGTTTGTATATATCTTCCTTGAGACATGCACAACTCAAATTTGCAACGTTCGACAGCCTTGCACAAAAGCTCAAACGAAAGCTTGAATTCCCTACTCGTGCCCTTTAGTTTTGAACCTTTAAAAAAGGTTAACCTTGCAACTCACTCGATCATAAAATTGACCAAAGGCGCTCGCGTAGTGTCAAAACAAGTTTAACAAAACACTTCCTTAAATATATTTCAACAACGGGTGCGGGTGCTCATATCTCAGCCAAATCAGGTCGAATTTGTCGAGAAATTCGGGATAATTTCCAAGATACATGATGTATTGTTATATCAAGCATCCTAATATATTGCGACACACAGAATTTTAAAAGAATTGAAATTGAGTTGTCCGCGTACAATACGTAATGTACGAATACAGTGTAGCCAGTAACGGATCCAGGATTTCACGGGCGCCGAACCTCCCAATCATACGTGGGACCACCGCCCGCACTGAAGTAGAGCGGAAAATTTACACGTAAATTAGGCGAATTTGGCAAGAATTGGTGGAAAATTGGCAAAAATTTTAAGAAAAATTTTGAGTCTTAGTGATGCATGCTCTTGCAAACAAATTCCCTCATGTGATGAACTACTGTGAAAATCATTTTATGATGGGAAAATGTAACTGTTTGCATCATCTATAGTTGTTTACTGGTTTATGTATTGTATATGTATGTATAGTATTGTGTATGTTATTTGATGTCTGTATCATAAACAACCTGTATGTATGTTGTTGTTTATTGCTGTATGAACAAAATATCTACTGTAGTGTAACTGTTGGCTGCTTTGTATGTGTGACGTGTGGTGTATGTATAAAATCACGTTGAAATATTTTGTTGTTGAAATCTTGGAGATTTCCTGTATATTTGTGTGAGGTTTATAAGTGCCATATAAACCACGCTAGACATGAAGATCTGGTCAGGGCGGATGACTGGGTCAAAATGGGATTTTAATGCCAAATGCCATAGGGCACGCTGTAGATCATCTATACCAAATTCGGCTTCAATTGACCCACCCATTAAGAAATTACGGACCACATCCCCTCGGCCAATTCGGCTAATAATAATTTATTTTATTCTTGAAAATTATAACTTTAAGAGAGTGTAAAACAACTTAAAATTTTACAATTTGTGTGCCGGGGCTATAGTTTAGGTACCTATCGGATTTGAGTGTAGCCACTGGGTGCCTTAACTATTACACTTACATTAGCGGATATGTAAGTGTATTTCTGCTGGATTTTCACGAAAATTGTTTTGAGTTCGAGGTTCCAAGAATTTCATAAAAAGCGGTTCCCTAACGCAGAAATTAAAATTTATGTTAGAGAGCGAATTTCACAGTTCCAAGAATTCATAACCCGGTTGGCAGCAATTATATTAAAATCTAACGGGTTAGGGAGATTTCAGAACTAGGATTCTTTTGAGTTCCAAGAAATCGGGCGTAGAAAAGTTATTTAAGTGGTTGCGCAGTTGATCAGGGCCTCAGTCGGCCTCAGAAGCTGCGCAATCAAGGTGAGTACGGTTCAGCCGTTTATTTGTTTAATGTGTGTAGAATTTATGACTTATTGAAGTGTGTGAAATAAAATATCTGCATTATAAGTGTTACACATTAAGGCCTTAGGATTAAGCTCATAAATTAAAATATTCCTTGGTGCTAGCATTATTGTAGTTCGTGTGTAATCTACGGTGGGACTAAACACCCCTAGGACCACGTAGGGAAGCAAATTAGCCCATGTGAAGTGGATTTAAGGGCGTCGGCCCGGTGTGTTTTGGGTTTACAACCTAATACGTCCCCCCCGGGCTCACATAAGGGAATTTGTTCCCAAGGCAATACCTCGTTACATTAAATGCAACCTACGTGGTCCTAGGGGTGTTTAGTCCCACCGTAGATTACACACGAACTAACACCAACAAATACTCACACAAAATTGCCCAACGATATTTCCAATGCTGCTTCGGTAGCTTATTCCTAAGGCCTTAATGTGTAACACTTATAATGCAGATATTTTATTTCACACACTTGAATAAGTCATAAATTCTAGACACATTAAACAAATAAACGGCTGAACAACAAAATTTCGCTGATTTGTCCGCCCCATCCCACGGTGGGATGGGGGTTGTCCGACCCATGGATTCGCCCTTGGAGAGTTAATATGCCATAATTTTATAGAATATTTATATAAACTAAATGTTCGCAAACACGTCAGAGGTGTTCGCTAACGCAAAAATTGAAGCTTTTATAAATATTCTAATGACGTTTTGCACATTTTTTTATGCGGTTGGGCTTTGGATTGTATACCACATTTTTATAAGTGAAATAGCTCACGTTCTCGAACGCCGAGTTCGATTGATTTCTGTATATCGTCAGCATTCAAATTTGCATTTATGTAATGAGTTAGCTAGTTAAAACAATATTTAGTTTACCTCAAGCAAATTCATTTTGATGAAACTGCTAGCACACCAACATAATAGGCTCGCTAACTAATTTCGCGGTTGTTTCATTATAGGAATATAGCTTCAAAGTTAGCGAACATTTTTACATGGTTACGACATTATATATGTTGTTTAATTTTGAAATTATATTAGACCTTAAATCTTAACCTGGAATTCCTGTGTTACCTGGTGTTTTGACATTAATCATTAATAGGCCAATATTTTGTTTCCTAACGTTTTCGATGCTTTTCCGAAAACACCAATTTTATGTTCTATGATATGGCGAAGGTTGCTTTGTACACCGAGCAAGCAATCGCGAATCGCTAGCGACAAAAACTACAGTAGCGGCGCACCTTAAGTTTACACAGACACTACAACTGCTGCAATTTTTATATCTAAATCTAGGTACAGAAAGTCTGAGACATGTGCACTTGAACACAATTATTATTCCTTTTCGGCGGAAATAAAAAGCGGCCAAATAATTCAACGCCTTCATAGTTCGCGATATAAATGATTTGACGAAAAATTCACACAATTTATTTTAAAATAGCCTACTCACGTTAAAAAAACTTTATCTAACGAGAGACTAAATTATCATTTAATTGAATGGTGAAGCATGTTTGTTCGCATGCATCAAATACCAAATGGTAAGCTCGACAGGACAGTTTTTATACGGAGTTTTCAATGATTATAAATGTTTGCCATCAGGAAAATGTATATATGGTTCCATTAAAACGCGGGAAGTGCCTTGCTATGTAATTCTTAAAATAGTTTCCAAGGCCAGCGCTTACGTGTTTCTACATCAAAAGAAGTCGAGGCGCGTAAAAGGTAAATTGCAATGGGTGCGTGGCTTTTTGTTTCAAAGCGAAAGAACAATTACCAAACTTAGCAATTAGTGTATTTTAAAATTTGCAGCACAAATATCTGATATATCAGTTTAGTAATTTTTGTTGGTATTATATCGCATCAAAACAGAGTATCTGTTGCAGTTTAGCGTAACAGCAACTGCTATCATCCAAGTCAGAATGTTGTATATCATAAATTTAAATCTAAATATATGTTTATATGTAGCAATCCTGAATTGTGCTAATATAAATATTACACATCTTCATCTGTACAGCCTTGAAAAGCCGGTAGGAGCATGGCTCTCCGGGAACAAGTAGCGCTCAATCTAAATCTTCGCTTAAGAACTTTACAATTGCAACACATACACTTGGATTAGTTTATTTAGGAGTTTATTTTTGGATATTTATTAAGCATGTCAAATACTCCAACATACAACTTACAAATAGTACCGGACAATGGTCATACAGCTGTTTGTAACTTAATGTGGAACCCTGTTTGCGATTTAAAAAAATTGTAGAATATTTTGAGTTATAAATTATATTTTTAGTATAAATAGTTATTTTATGTAGTATCGTTTTTCAAAAAATATCGGCTATTTTTCATGCTCATAGTGATTTATGTGCCGCGAAAAATTTGTTATATATAGCAAAAAAGTAGACGCCAATATTACTAATATATGTTTGAGTTGAGATGTCCAGTTAAGTTGTTCGAATAATTTGTTAACATCCAACGAAGCATTTTATTTTAAATTAATAGTAAAAATTTAAAATTTAAAAATTTGAATTATTACTAAAGTCTCGGCTTGTTATATTTTTGCCATAAATAATACAATTTCATATCCGTATGACTTTATTTATGTGCCTAGCAAATGGAATAAGTTAAAGCTCTATGTTATATATGTTATATACATATCTATTTTGTCAGTGTTATAAAAGAAGTTGAGGACTTACGTTGTTATTACTAGGATAAAATTGGGTCGTGTTTCCAAAACTTTTGAACAGTATTCTATTCCAAAGAATACTTTGTCTTACACCAACTAACCTCAATAAATCAATAGATTGCAGTAAATCCCCGTCGCTATAGCCTTTATCACTGAATCTATAAGATGCAGCATATTTGCACCCACATTGCGTTTGTCAAGTCAAGTCAAATGGTTTTTGTTATAAATCGAAGCTTAGAGATTACTCATATGTATATTTTAAAATAAGGCACAACACAATGTACAATAAATTTCGAAGTTTTTTCACCAATATGTATTAATCACAGTGTAAACTGAATATTTAACTACGGGTTCGTTTCAAGTATATTGTATTAAAATTGGTCCGAATTGTTCAAGGAACTTCTGGCTGCATTTTTTTGGTGTTATATTTGTGCAATATTGGCAAATGAAAGCCACTGTCGATTTTTGTGATTATAGCAATTACGATATTAGGCATTGCATAGTTATATGCTTAGTTTTTGTTTAATTTCTATCGGTATGTAAGTAAAGAGTAGCCACTTGTTTTTAAAAACTGTAATCTTACGATAACCATAACGAGATTTGCCCCACCCAAAAGGTTATAGAACTGTTATTTTACCGTCAGGTGTGGACATTAACAAAACTGCTTCGACGTTTGATTACCACCTTTCGTTGATGTGTATGTGTTGTAATAACTTGACATTAAGCTTTGATTTAAAAAACTTTTGGCATTTTGAATAAATATTTTTCTTAAATTTATAGCAAAGGAATTTGGAAAGATATAATTTTTCTGAAAGTTTCCAAGAAAGCTAAGTTTTGCATTTCCATAGTTAATCTGCGAACACAAATGAATAAAAGTCTGAAAGATATAAAAGATTGATTCCCCATGTTTTATGAAGTCACGATACAGTTTCCAAGATCACAAATGGCAACAGTGCATTTAAAATGTTGTAAAAGAATTATTAGTGCAAGTCTGTACAAGTTATAGTACAAATACACTCAGTCATACTCGTACACTTTCCTTTATTAGATAATGTGGTCGTTTTCAGTTTACCCTGCCAAGGTTCTCAGGGGAAATCCAAAGGCTTTCTTGAACAGGTGTTTGCTACCCTTGAGTTTGTTTGAGGGTTTCGATTACCCTCTAGGTTTCTTGAGGCGGGGGGAATAGTCATACCTCTTATAAGCGTCCTAGGGGTGCAGCTGATACCGCCCAAAGACTCCCGACTGATTGGTAAGCACCTGCAGACAATCTTGTAAAAGATCGCGGGTGGGCCGAAAAACGACCATATCATCAGATAAGGAAAAATTCACGGGTATGGCTGAGGGTCGTATTCTATTGCAAAATTTTTATAACGTACTCTTGCCCACTGTAATTATGTCCAATTATTGTAATTAAGTGTGTGTGATTGTTGTTATGGTCACTTTAAACGCGTTGCCGAACTGTGAATGGTTTTCAATATATTAAAAACGCGAGTTACGGTAATAATGAAGGATATTTTCAAACAACGAAAACCATTTGACAAAAGTACAAAAAATACTAAGCCGACTGTATATCGCGTTGCTATCGACAAAATAATGTAAATATTGTATTTTACTTATTACCGTTTCTAGAGATTGGACTTTGGTTGCTAGCCGATCGAATAGGTTCTAACATTTCTACCTACACAAAGTTCGCTGTTTTTTTCAGCTTTTAATGGCTGATGAAATTAACACATTCAAAAATAACCGAATACTATCTTTTCCTCAAATTAATTGCGTTATCAGAAAGTCCGAAAATTTTATTCGTAACCGTTTCAACACTAGCAGTTAAAGAACATAAAAGCAAAATGTTGCATAAATATCGATTGTGGTGGCACAGAGGAACACACCGCAGTGAATGAAAAGTTTTGGATGACACCGTTTTAATACAAAAAGCTATTTTGAGCAGGGCTTTGAATTTAAGAAGTATTACCATAAACAAAACAAACTTGGCAGAAAGCAGTGCCGATATGCACTAATCTTATATTCAGCTATTCAGCATTTTAACATTATTACCAATTTCCTAGACATTTGTTGTTTGTTTTCTTCAGAAAACCTTGGCATCTTTTGTTTTAGTATCAACTTCACCTTTAAGTGATAGCAAATAGGATACACTAGCGAGTGGTTTCAAATTTTAGTTTTGTATTGTGAATTGGAAGCGAATGTGTAAGCTTGGAATTGTGGCATCACTTATTAGTACACGTAATGCATCATTTACCACAAGATGCGTGCGCCAAGGCCAAATTATTTTACGCGTCCAACGCAACTAGTTTGGGTGAACTATAGCTTAGCTGGACTACTATGATACATTTTTGTAGCTTAGCTAGTCTTAATGTGACAAACAGGGAGCTTATCCAGGCTCTGCGTGAGAAACGGAGCGTCCGGCTGAACTGTCGATTGAGAAATTTTATATAGTATTGTGCTTAGTTTAATATCATTTTGTTCTATAGTATTTTCGCATTAAATTCAAGGTTATATATTTGTTTTAATATTTACAGTTAATGTTTCAAGCGGTATGACGCATTTGGAGCATTATTTAGATACGCATAGCAAAAAGTAATTTTCGCGGACTAGTCTCTGTTGCTGAACGCCTCGTGACAAAAGCACAGTCCGGCTCGAAACTCGACACTCGATAACAAATGCATAGCCTAGTTAGGCTACTCAAAATTTTAATAGTCCAGCTGGACTGTATGCGTGACATAGTAGCTAGCCCATTTGAACGCGTGACATAATTAGGACCATGCGCTCGCATCATATTGTAAATGATGCATAACTGAGTATCGCCGTTTACTGACCCCTTTCGCTTGAAATGAATTTGATAAAATCATTTCTTGATTTGAACGTCTAGTAGAATCATGTTACAGACTATGACAGCAGCTGTACAAACCGTTAATAGGATCTGCACATGATTGGCAACAACAAAAATGAGTCCCCGTACAAACAGTTTGATGAACGCGCGCAAACGTGCGAAATCAGCAAATGGATGCACATGGCGTTAGTAAATCACAAAATGGACACTCACATATCATCAATGTCAAGATTAGTGTCCATTTCAATGTGTTGATTGGAAATTCAAAAAGAAAGCTTATCAAATCAATTTTTTGGTATTTTTTAACGTAAAGTTTATTTTTTTATTTATGTGTTTATATTTTTATAACATAAAGTTTATAGCATAAAAACAAATAATTCGATAAGAATTTTTGAGGCTTTTATTCTTCGCTTGACCAGTTAGGCCTACTTAGGAAAATTCATTTTTATTCGCCCATGTCTCCCAGGCCGTCCTCAATGTATATTTCTTTTGTGCACAACATTTGCAATTTTTCATAACTTTATAACAATGCTATTCTTTCAATCATATTACCGAGACACAGACGATATATAACCGAGCATAACAGGATATGCTGAACTTAAGCACGTAGAATTGAGAAAATTACACCCATTTTAGAATACGTTTTTGAAATGTTAAAGACATAACTGTTGCAATTTACAGCACATTACACATTGGTAATTTACACAGGAAATATCTAGAAGCTAAGTTTAGGATTTAAGTAAGATTTCGTCTAATTTGAAATGAACTAAACATTCTATTACGATAAGTTTAGAAGAAGACTGCATAGAATTAACGAGGGTGCATAAATGAACGGTATGGCACTAAAACCAAAAACCTCTACGTCATTTATCACAAGTTACCATTAGGGGTTTTACTGAAATGTCATGCTCTTGCTTCAATTTATGCAACCTTAGTAATATTTAATAATGCTGAGTCATTTGTGCAACACCAAGTACGGACGGCATCCACTTTGCAGAAGTTATTTTTAATTGTACTTATGTTTTTAATGAATATTAACCAATAAATGATTCAGCTTTTTTAATTTACGCCCTAGACTGAGACGGAGTCTCCGAGGTCCCTTTTATAATAGCTGCTATATGCCCTGCTTAGTGAAATGCTGCTCTGCTGAGCTATTCTGCTACCTATTAGTGACAGAATCTATGTGTAAACGTCGTTGAAAAGCTATCGTAGGCAAATATATGGTCAAAACATTCATAAGAGTCAAAAATCAAGGGAAGCGACTATTAGGTAGCATTTTCTCATGATTCACAATGAAAGTTACATATCATTTATAAGACTCATACCCATTTCGTACCTAAATGTGACGTATTTCACGCGATATGATTAAATTCAGTCTGAAACATTAAATATAGCAATGAATTTTCTCAAAGGCAGAAACAGCCATATTCTCGATAAGATAATGCCTTTTGAACAACATATTTCTATAGGCGTGTCCAAAGTCTGAAATTGTAATCATGATAGCACATTTAAGATATGTTCGATGAGTGAATGGACCTAACAAACCTCCCTTCAGTCGGTTGAAGAGTATAAAAGTTGTGAAAATTGAATAGTCAGAAATTCTCAATTTTGCCACTCCTCCTAAAAGCTGAGTGGGATCTGCGAGGCCCTGGGCCATATTCCTCAAGTACTCAACCAAAATTGAAGATTTAAAAAATGACCCTGATAGCTCTTGATAACAAAGACGATAGTTCTTGATAACAAAGTAATTGTCCAGGAAAAAAGGTTCTTTATTCCTTACGTTGCAAAATGACATGCAAACTACTGCAAAAGTGCCTTTCAAGGCTTCCCTCAGTCCGGGAAGGCTTAATCAATGCTCAGTGATGCTAGTTAATTCTTAGTAACAATATAGCAGCATACAGGATAAACTTTCTTAGATCTTTACTCTTAGCATAAACGTTGTAATGTTTAATGTTGGAAAACGGTTGAAGAAATCTCTGCTACATGATTGTGATGGCTTTCCTACAGCTATAACAAAAGTACAGAAACATCTATATCATAGGTGTCGAAGGTGCGTCTGCTTAGAGCTTACAGATGATCTCTAGGGGTATACGGCCAGGACGTCGCAACAGAGGTAGTCGGAGTGAGGGAGGGACTCTTTCATTTTTTACTTATAAACGTTAAAAATTACCCGATCGTAAAAATTGCCCGTTGTAACGCTATGAATGTAACCGATCCTCCACGATGTAAACCTCTACTTTTATGCCGCGCCTCCTATTTTGAAGAGCTGGCGACGCTCTGGATACGGCGGGGAGACGGACCAGGGGGTAAATTTTTGAAATTTTCAGTAAGTTAAAGTTTTTTTCTCGATTTCGCTAAAATATTGCCGAATATTTGTCAATTTTACCGCTTTTTTTACTGAAAGTTTTATCAATTTTTGCTAAATTGTGCTAATTTTTACAAGGGTTTTCCCAAATTTTTTTAATTTTTTCTCAAAATATTCCGTAGGCCCTGTGCGGCCGAAGGTCAACCGTGCTGGGATGGCGGTTGTGTGGATCATTCACGGGGGCTTAGATTTGGCTTCAGTAATTGCGCCATTCTTTGAGGGAGGTAATCACTAACCACTCCCATCGACATCTATACTCTAGATTACAAACTGAAAGCCTAAATCACGTTAAGCTAATTTATATAAACATTTTAGTGTACTTTATGTGTAAAGTCATTACAAACACAAGTATCCATTTTTTGAGCTGGCAAAAATAGATAAGTTTAGGCCAGAATGCTTACGACTATAGCCCTTATAAATAAATTAGGTGGTTAATACAATACACGGTCGGGGGAAGAGGGGATTATTCCGTAAGGGTCGGAGCACCACACAGGGCGTCACCGAGCCTCCCTTGCCTGATCTCGCTGAGGGTCCGCTGCCCCCTCACCCCGGCCTTCCCCACTGCTCGTTTCAGGAGTTTGGGCAGAAATAGCCAAACTTGGGGGTATAGGTTAGCAATTTTCAGAAAACTAGCAATTATCGGGGGATAATTAGCAAAAATCGGAAGTAATTTTGAGTGATAAAATTCTTCTAAAATCCCATTGTAAAGAAAACTTCGCGACAAAAGACTATTTCTCGGAAGCGTACTATGTGTTAAAATATTTATTTAGTACCGAAACCACTTGCCCTTACGAGATTAGGGGACCCTTTACCTTTGTCATACATATCAACGTGGGCGCATCTAATGCAGTTTGCCAAGTTGTTATATAGTAGATATCTGTGAGAGGCTCCCATTCCTATTTTGTACAATTATATTTTTGTGCTAATGAGAATAAAAATTTTGTCGTTCATTCCGGTGGCTATTTATAGGCTCATAAATAACATGTCATTTGGTTGACGGACATGATTTGCAAGTCATATATTGATCGGCAAAATCGTTGGATTAATGTTTGTCGCTTAGGTAAACAGTGCTACAATATATAAGTTGGCCAATACCCCGTTCTTAATATATCCGTTATTTGTACCGACGTCGGTTACAACGGATTCATATAGCGCATACAAATTTTTGAGCTAAATCCAAAAAGTTGCTCTAATTGCTTATTGAGCCTGAAAATATAGCCTCAGACCGCTATGAAATTGGCGCCGTCTAAAAGTGGGTTTAAGGTTATGAATTGCCGGTTTATTGCCATCCGCGAAAGTAGCCAATAACATTATATCTTGCTTGTACGCTCATGATAGAGCTGAGCCCACGGGGCGTCTTTCACAGGAATAGGCGGTACATTTTGGGAGACCGTGAGGGGCCTGGTAATGACTATTGGCTGTTGCACCAAACTTAAGAGATCAATATACATCCCAGTGTCATGATGTGGGCCTAGCCTCCCCGCTGTCCGCGCCACCGTCGCATTTTACTTCAACTGCCTTTTAAATATCAATTTATTGAATATATTTTTTTCTAATTTCAACTTTATACCTAAGCAAAGGATTTTAATGCAGTTCTATATTGCAGTTTTCACGAGTGCATGTGCCATTTGTTAGTGAAGACATTTATTTGGCATCTCTAAATAATTTCTTTGGCATAGTGAGTAGTGAATAGATTTCTGTCCTAAATGAATTGTTGTTTTGAATAATCATTTGTTGTTTTTCTATATGGATAGTATCGCTATATATGTTTACAATTTTGATCATGCTGGAAACTTAATAGCACCAGTCTCGTTCTGTTCCTTGTGTGTGGTTTTAAAAGTTTTACTGAGTATGTAGTGACTACAAAAGCTTAGAAACACAGTAATCTTTAATTCTTACAGCATACATTTGCGTTTATTAGATAAACTGGCTAATTAAAACGAAAATCTTCGCTAAAACACAATAAAATACTAGCATTATTTTCTGAAAATGAAATTTCGATGTATCAAATCTAAGAAAATTGTACAAATAACTTAATGCTTAGAAACTTGTTATAATCTTATCAACTCATGGGCCTCACCAGTAACTTAACTATTATGCGCGACTAAACTTAAGCTGACCCCGCTAACCATCCTATTTTGCAATTTCCGATGTCGAATCCACTTCCATTGTTACGGAATGAATAGGATATTCGATTCGATTCACTGCTAGCGCAGACTTAAAGGTTTTGCTAGGGTTATGACAATTCCGTAACATTTCATAGCGTCGAAACAGGATTCGCCTTTGTTCGTGAACAAATTTAATGTAACTGTGACGCCATAAACGGAACGGTCATATTATTTATCAATTACTGTTCGGGGGCAAGCCCATTGTTAATACAAATCCGACAAAATTGTGTTCGCGAACATGTTTGATATTCGCTAACAAAAAGTAACATTTTCTGAGCGACAAGAAAATGTTTGGTGATAAATTTTTTTACAAAAAGACAAAATAGGATGGTCAGCGGAGTTATTTTAAGTTTAGTCGCGCATTACGACCGGATTTGATTTATGTTTGTAATCTTGAAATTACTAGCTTCTCCAACTTGCTACGCTGATCCCTGACAAAGGTATGAATATCTGTAATAAAGGTATGGGCGGAATTTCTGTCTTTGTAAAGCTGTATTACGTCTTACTGTAATGAATTATACCAAGCTTCTGTTTTCCGATGAGTATGTAAATCCAAAACAAAATATATGACATGTCATTTTGTTGTTTATTCTTATCTGCCTTATCCTCAATTTTAGTTCTAAATACCCAACAGCAATAGTAAATATCGTTTATTATTAAAACGTCTACTTATATCACATGCGGTTATCTAAGTGTTCCACGAAAATACCACTACCGCCGCGACAGAAGCTCTAAAATTCACTGTGGGTTCATATCCGACAGCATTGTGCACAATTAATTAGTGGACTCTTTTTGCCTTGTGGTGGTTCTAAAATGTCCAACCGCAGTTCTTCCTACGTCGCTTTATTCTAAAAGCTTGGGTGGTGAATAATATGCCGGGCGTTGTGCTTTTATGTTGGGTTGTTTCTATTTATCTGGTCGTTTAAGTTAGTGGCATTTAATTTTTAGTTTCTTACCAGGCATACGCCGAGCTCTGTTAGCGCGCTGTAGCACTTCTACTATTTTGTCTAGTTAAGAGGCAGTCGAATAAATGATGCTTATTTGACCAGTTCAAAAGGAAAATGGTTTATTTCAATGCTTATGTCTTAGATTGATAGACGAGGTATAATGATGATGGCTCATGCATGAAAATTCTATATATACCTAGTTTGTCATATGTCAGCTTGAGGAGCGGCACGTTATAACAGTAGAAAAAAGAACCGCTTAGTGCGGTCCGTTCGGGGGCGGCATAATTCTGTTTAGGCTCAGGCATAATACTAATCGTGTACAAAGACCTTGGCATAGGCGTAGTGCTATGTGAACGGTATAGCATGCATTTCATTTCGCCTCTAAAGGTTACATTGGTCTATAGTTTTAAAGCTTGCATGCTCACGAGGAGGTGGGTGGCACCTTTGAGTCTCAAATCCCTAGCAGTTCGTCCTGTCTGCAGGCGCGGAAGCCATAGGCGCTGAAGGCGTAACACCCCACCGCCTGTTCCCTGGGAGGTCGAAAATCCACACGCGGCACCGCGAAGACCCGGCTACCCTCTGGTACCTCGTATATCTAGAGTATGAATGGTTTATAGGCGCATGTATATGATCGAAATAACAGAAAGGTTATGTACATAGATAAAAATGACTTCTAAAAATCACGGTCCGGTACGTGTCCTGTACCTATCTGGAATTGCGAGATTCATTTTTAACTTTAAATGTTATAAAATTTTATCAATGGCTTCTCTTTTCTTTGTTATATTTCCATGTTATGTGTACAAATCATCACACAATGTGATGGTTTGCAGACGTACACCTCAAATGTGAAGGTCTTTCACAAATTTTTGCTGCTTTCCATATTAACTCGGTTAAGGTTTAATACCAATGTAGACATAGTGTAGTGTAATCAGATTAAGTGTTTAATATACAACAAGATTCTACTGGAGTCGCGCAAGAGCTTAGAAAGGTTTGATTACGTACCTGAAGTGGAAGTTTAAATGTTTGGTCTTATGGAACAGAATCGTCATGAAATAAAATTAAAATGTAAAAGTTATTAATAAAATCTTCCGTCAAATCGAACTGTAAGAAAACTATTGAATATTAGTTAGCATTTAAATGAAGTTTCGAGCACAGATTCAGTAACAACGGATAAAACTTAACGCATCATTTACCCAAAGATGGGCGCGGCAGGGCCGGATTTTGTCACAGTCTACCGCGGTTCTAAAGTCAAACTTGGCTAGCCGCGATTAGCCAGTGTGACATTTTTCGGGCCGAGCCAAACTCTACAAGTATATTAGCTAATATTAAAGCGAGGCTGAGAAATTGTCACAAGGGCCCGGAATCGGTTCTAAATGCCAGAAGTATATGACTACAAGGAAAAATCACGAAAAACTGGAAATTGGTGATACATATGGCCATATATCCGTAAAACATCCTTCCAGTTACATTAGTATAATTTTTATGTATGAAAGACTGTGTATTACATAGCTACTAGGTTGGCTTGTGAGCTAAGCAAATATTTTGACAATAAGCGATATTTGCGAATTTGTTTTACGCATTTATGCGTGTTACTTTAAGCACTAATATTGACTTGTTTGGTGTAGATCTAAATATTTTTTCTTTAACACAGTCTGCTAAACTGAACGTAAATAAATTTTTATTCAGTAGTCCGCCCCAGCTATCAATCCCTGAGACATAGCAGCTCCCGGCCCGTACAAACATACTAGCATAGCTTAGCTATCTATTTTATGTATGATAGGCCGGATTTGGCTGAGCCTTTTTCTCAGGATACGGAATTGGCTCTGTGGCGGAATTTAGCACTGGGTGCACATCTTAAGGTAAATGATTGATAAAGTTGCCAATACATGAATGTAAAGAAATCGTATTCGAACATGCTCTTACAAAAAGTTTATTGCCAAAAACATCCATAATTTTGAAAGTAGGGCTCAAAAAATAAAACAAAAGAGTGGGTACTTTGTAATAGCACATTGATATTTTATAAGAATATGACACTCAATTCTCATATGTTTTGTCTAGTGTGTTGGTGCGTCCGTTTTTGACCTACCCCTTAAGGATGCCATAAGTTTGTCGGGAAATGGCCGTGAAATCATCGGGCGGTCATTCGTAGATTGTCGCGGCCTAACGCCAACGGCTGGCAGTTAATTTCCGAACGTAAACGTTTCTGAAACCCGTCGGCCTGCTTGTAGCGCTTTTCTGCCGTTAACGCCCCAAAAACCGTTGGTCGTGCAGTTATGATGCTGTCGGTCAACCGTTCTTGGTCTATTTCTGCTGTCTACCAAGTGAACTATACCAGACCACGAAAACTTGTTGATGTAGTAGCCAATAATCAACATTTCAGCGGCGGGTGTTCGGTGGAGGGAGGTAGGCTAGAGCGGGTAAATTGTTGAATTTTTAGGAGCTCAAATTTTCAATTCCTCTAAGAATTTTCTAAATTTTGGCCAATTTGCGATAAATTTTTCCTAATTTCCTCTATTTTCAAATTTTGCCAAGTTTCATTCGATTTTTCCATAATTGTCCGGTCGGCGTGCGGAGGGAGAGAGGAATGCAAATCCTTGAAGCTGTTAAATTAGGCTTATGGGTCCGACCATAACGGGGAGGTTAACCCTCGTCGAGACACCTATGCATTAATGTTTTGGTTACAGTTTCACAATTTTTTGGGTGATATCGACAACACCGAAAGCTTTCTGGTGTTGGACGAACCGGTAGTCGATATGTTCTCAAGGAACCTTGTGGATGTCGATACCTGATGAAAGAATGTTTAGATGGGTAGTATGTGCATTACACAATGACCAGATGAAAGAATGTTTGGGTGGGTAGTACATGCCTCACAAAATAACTCTGGGCTTGGGGTACCAAATACATCCCGAAACCATTGGTAGTGTACTCAGGGGCGCAGTACGCCACTCAAAAGTCGAGAAGGCGCTACCGGAAAATTGGGAAGGCCGCCATGCTACGGCCTCTTTCTCTAGAAAGTTGAGGTGGCCGGCTCCTTCGCCCACGCTGCGTGCTGTACTCCTAGCAGTAAACCTGGCCATTCTTGATGGACGAGGGCGGGTGTAAACCGGAAAACAACCACTTCATTGGATAAGACAAGGTACATAAAAGCAAAAACTGAAAAATGTTAATATATGCCTTTAATATTTGCTATAATTGTTTGTTTTGAACGATCTAAAAAGTACTCGTTCACCAAACTGATAAAGGATAAAGCAAATTTATGGTTAAAAAGTCGGGTTTGATATCTTGTCAAATAGTCGATAGTTGAAAGCTATCACCCTCAAGCGAACTATGCTTTTATGCGTGCGTAATTTTAACCAATGGAAATTCATTATAAATATCTATACAATGCCATATAAATGGCATTGTCATAAACCGTTATATTATTGGTTTCAATGAATGAATAACTGGTTGTTTCGCAGAGTATAGTTAAGCAGTTCGCATTATGTTATGCCACAAAACGCACGCCTTTAGGCTGACAACAAGCAAACTAAGCCTTAAGAATAGCTTTAATATGTATATATGCACTTTCTACGAGGAATTGCTCTAGATATGTTTTAGCGTATACCTGAGACTTCACATACATATTAGCGTTCGAAATATAGTCGTACATTAGATTTTGCATATGTTTCCTTTTGTTAACCACAAGAGTCCATAATGAAAATTTCGTGGAAGACTATGATACTCGGCCATACTCATGTATTTTCTTTTAAGCGATGACGTGATGGTTTTTCGGCTTACCCCACAAGGATCGCAGGAGTACCGGCAATGGTTTCTTGGTGGCACTAGTAGCAGATCATCAATAACCAATGAGTTTAAAATAGAAATCGGAGAAGCAAGGGATTGCTGCGCCTGCATAATCTCTTTAATGATTAATCAGCGCCCTATGGCCAAAATACCGTGGGGGGCTACAACTGGAATCCTTAGGGTTTGAGAGGAAAAGGGACTGCATTAGCGCATATCATTATTATCATTACTACTGCATTATCGTATTATCGTATAACGCAAAATACCGTGGGGGGCTACAACTGGAATCCTTAGGGTTTGAGAGGAAAAGGGACTGCATTAGCGCATATCATTATTATCATTACTACTGCATTATCGTATTATCGTATAACGTAAAATACCTTGGGGGCTACAACTGGAATTCTTAGGGTTTGAGAGGAAAAGGGACTGCATTAGCGCATATCATTATTATCATTACTACTGCATTATCGTATTATCGTATAACGTAAAGTACACGAGTATTTATTACCGAGTGTCATACTCTTCTAGAAATTTTTATAACGAACTCCTGCTATTAGTGAGTGCTTCATTGTTTAAACTTAATACATTTAGTGTTAATGGTTTTACTGATACTTTTTAGCAAGCATAAAAGGTGATTAAGTATTGAATATATGAGCGTTATAAACGTTTTCGAAATTTTTGCAAATGCGGATCGTTCTGTAAACAGCAATCGCTGAATTTTCGGCATCTTTATACATATTTCTGGCTTCATAACTTCTTTTCCGGATTGTTCCGAGTGTTTCTGGCTAGATTAAAAAAACAACACTAAACTTGTTAGTAAACAAAAAAAGCGTCTCAACTTTCCTATTGTTTTTTGATGTTAAATTTGAAAAAGTTAAGCGGCCATCTTGCTAGAAGAGTTGGTAGCAGGACAACACGTTTTAAGATGACAGTGCCAAAGATATTGTGGCTGTATTTAAGAGACATAAGCTCTCCCTGATTTTAAGGCATTAGTGAGCAACATATGCAACTCTTAAATGTGAAATCATTGATTTCTAGGCACAAGACCAATCACATGTGTTAGTATAATGAATGATATGGCTATATAACATAGAAACAGGAAACCATCATTTGACGCCAATAATATCCTTAAACTTATTGTGAGGATATATGTTATCGTAATAATTTTGTTATTAAACTAAACCGAAATATATGACATACATCTTTTTTTGACGTTATAATGTTTCTGGCTTGAAACAGATTTATGGAATTAAAATAGGTTCAATATTTTAACTTAGGACATCGCAATACGAAAACTGCAGTCGATGACATTAGAACTACCAATGTCAAATAGAAAATATTAAACTAGATTTTTAACACAACAATTTGGCATACAAAGTGGTTTTTCTTAAACGACTGGCAAAAAAGATGTACAACTGCTAATGTTTCATAATAATTAGTATTTCTGTGTTCAGTTGAAATTTGTCTCGTTTTAAGCCCATCTCTTTTGTCGGTCAGGCGTCGTGTCTAGTTTATATTGTCATGACTACAATGAAACCAATATCCAAATCTTTCTAATTAAAAATAATTTCTGCAAGCGCAACGTAAAAACAGATTTATTTGCTGAACATGAACATCTAACGCTAATTTTTAAAATTGAATTTAGTCGTATAGTTAGGCGTACAAAATTACTTTAATTCCGCTTACAAAACGTGGTAGTAAACAGCCAACGTCCCTAGATGTACTCAAGTTTTAGATTAGCTGTTTTCGATAAAACACAGTCGCATACTCAAACGACATTTATGCGGGCAGTCAGACTTTGCTAGGAATACACTAATTTAATTTTGATATTTTTGTCAAAGATTCCAAAGACGTCCGTCTAGCTTTAACAAAGTATATCCGTTGGATTTGAGCTCTAGCATATAATTATATTATTGTACCAAGCTCTACTAAGAGTTCGTCTCGAAAATATTCGTCTAAAATTTGGTTCTGTTGACGGAAAGGTAATCTTTTCTGACAAAAGCAGTCTTATTTTCTACTTTTATTCGATTTGAAAAACTGAGCGACAACATGTGCATGGCGCAGTCTGATTTCGCAAAAAAAATTCAGTATTATAAGGAAGTTATTACGCTACAAACGTGGGTTTCCGTGTCTTTGATCAAATTAAGTTTATAATCATGTTTAAAAAGACCAAATATTAAATGTAACTAAAATAGGGATTGTAAAAGTAACAGGAGATATTTCTCCCTAATGGGTGGTCCACTTTATACCCGAAAGAGATAAAGATTGTTCTTTAAAAATTAAAATTACTAGATTGTATCTAGAAATGTATAGAGTGTCTGCAAATTGTTAATTCTCTAATACTCTAACGCTTTATAGCGTTTATTAAACAAGTAACTGAATCATATAATACATATTAATATTTTCAACATTGTATGGAATTTTATTTATTTAATAAAATTTACAAAATGAACAACCATCACTTATACCTGATCTTATAGCTTTCTGTTAAAGTTAAGAAATTAATCCAAGTCGATCTGGTCAAGAGAATGTTTGAATTTAGTGCTGTTTGCAAGCTGCAGTCAGCGGTTGCGTTTCAGTAAACTGAGGCAGTTGGTTCTATACATCGACTATTTAATAACAAAATTGTGCTCAAGAACATTAGAACGATATTTAGACTTAATTGGTTTTTTATAATGTCCGCGTATGTTAGGATTGTGATGTAATACAAACAGCTATTGACACGAGTTTATTTCATTCACTGTGACTGTGGATTTGGCTTAAATTTAAATTTCTCGAAATTAAAATGTGAAAAATAAACTGATATTCTGTAAGAACATGCCTATAATAATCATAATACGTGTATTTTAGTACAACACCAGTTAAAAATTCAGACTATCTGCTACAGGACTGGTACGATGATTCTCCAACTCTGTTTATGATCTTTGAACAGTTATTTTTAAATTGACGACGTGTGTGGCTTCTAACTTGAATCCAAAGGCTTTTGACAGCCGCTTCTGGAACAGATGAGGCTGTCCTCAGCGAATATATATAACGTGCTACACTGCCGGCCGTCAACATTATAAAGGGAATAAAGCAAACTTCGTAAACAGTTGAAACGCAAAAACATTCTATTTTGTAGCATAACGGTTCGGCGTATAACCCAAATAATATAAAGAATTTATAACAAGGTGAATTTTTTCCCGAATTCTACATCATAATACTCTACATAATTTGGGTACTCAAATTTTGAATATTCCATAAGACTCACATGTCTCTGGCTCCGTGACTCCTTAGCTAAATTAGATAGCTTCCGCGGAGCTATACCGCAGGAATATATATACTTTAATAACATAAAGCAAAAACTCCACTCTTTACAAATATGTAGCAATGCGCACTCCTTGTAAAATTTAACTACTGCTAATACATTTATGCAATATTTTTACTGAATTACCTAAGAAAGCTACTACATCATTATAATATATTAGCTGCAGCAGTAGACGACGTTAGAAGCGCCGAAGAAGACCGACTTGACAACTCGTGCCTATTAACAATTTTCGCATTGCGACACTTTATACAACCTGACTGAAGCTTCTCATCTAAAATTAGATTTTGCGACTTAATTTTAGTTCTATGAATAGGGCGCTAAACGAAGCTAATATATATGTTGAGGTTGTTGACCGCTTGCCGCAAATTCTGTTCCCTACAGAGCGGTGGCAATGCTGTCTAGCTGAATGTATTGTATATACATATACATCTAAATATGTGTGTGTTTGCATAATACGAATATGTTCTTATAGATTTTGTGTGCTGCAATATGTGCTAGGGAGCTGCAACATGTTTTAAAATGAATTGTGTAATCATTTGGCTCATGAACAAATTACCTGGGTACTTTATGCATTGGTTGTACAGCTAAAACCAAAACTAGTGAACCCATGTTATCTTTGTGTTAAATTTTGAATTGTCTAATCATTTGGCTCATGAACAAATTACCTGGGTTCTTGATCCATTTGATGTACAGCTAAAACCAAAACTGGTGAACACTTGTTATGTTTGTGTTAAATTTTGAATTGTCTAATGATTTGGCTCATGAACAAATTACCTGGGTACTTGATCCATGGGTTGTACAGTTAAAAAAAATTGGTGAACACATGTTATCTTTGTGTTAAATTTTAATTGTATAATAATTTAGCTCATGAACAAATTGCCTGGGTACTTGATATATGGGTTGTACAGTTAAAAATAAAACTGGTGAACACATGTTATCTTTGTGTTAAATCTTGAATTGTTTAATCATTTGGCTCATGAACAAATTACCTGGGTACTTGATCCATGGGTTGTACAGTTAAAAACAAAACTGGTGAACACATGTTATCTTTGTGTTAAATTTTGAATTGTCTAATGATTTGGCTCATGAACAAATTACCTGGCCACTTGATCCATGGGTTGTACAGTTAGGAACAAAACTGGTGAACACATGTTATCTTTGTGTTAAATTTTGAATTGTCTAATGACTTGGCTCATGAACAAATTACCTGGGTACTTGATATATGGTTGTACAGCTAAAAAGAAACCTGCTGAACATATGTTATTTTTGTGTTAAATTTTGAATTGTCTAATCATTTGGTTCGTGAACAAATTACCTGAGTACTTGATCCATGGGTTGTACAGCTAAAAAGAAAACTGGTGAACATATGTTATCTTTGTGTTAAATTTGGAATTGTTTAATGATTTGGCTCATGAACAAATTACCTGGGTACTTGATCCATGGGTTGTACAGCTAAAAACAAAACTGGCGAACACATGTTTTCTTTGTGTTAAATTTTATTAGTCTAAATGTGAAACCTGATGTTGAGCAACAGAAGCACCACAAGCTCAGATCTCTGGAGGGAGGGAGAGAATGGGGATGGGCGATGTATCCTCCAAAATTAGGTAAAAGGAGGTCGAGATCTCTAGGTTTAGGTATCCTAGGATCTAAATCCCAGATTAAATATCATCTTTTTTGCTATTCTTGCCCTAATGTTTTATTCTTCACTATAGTATAAATTATATGTTTCTTTGATATTCTATTCTGTACTATCTCTTTCTACCGCACGTTAAAAGTACTTTTGATAATATGTTGGAAAATTTACTCCAAATTTTGAATGTAGAAAACTTCAAAAGTTACTGAGCCGCCACTAAACATTGCTATAGTATTGTATAGAATTAGACCCTTATACTTGTGTAAAAGTGAAACCTGGATGAAATTCATACTATAAATACACTCATTTACTAAAGATTTTGAACGTTAGAGACGTTATTATTTCGGGTCGTTTTTTCTTACATTATATATCACAGGGCAATACAGAACTATCGGATACTTAAAAATGCAAATTGGAATGTTTAATTTTTTTGATCAAAATTTCAATAATTTGATTTCACAAAGCATTGTCGAAGTTTGCTTTTAGAAATTCTAATAGTTTAAGTTGATTTTCGAGTTAAGGCAAAGCTTTACTTTACATTTCAAACTCGATGGTTTGATGTTACCAACTATAGGCACTGGCTGCACTTAACAAACCCTGCAGCATCAAGACCTGCTGTATGCGTTGCGGTGATTCTGGGTATCTTGTAGCTGAACTGATTGTTGACAGATGCCCCAACTTGTCGACTAGCTGCAAGACTAATGAATCATGTTTTCATTCCAATGAATCATCTTTTGCCATTCACGTAAACTAAAATATTCCAGTCTTTCACTTTTATACTTACCCAGAAGCAGACTAGTAAAGTGTCAGTGTTATCGTCAATAGACGGGACGTATAAGATAATTGAAAACTGACGTAAAATTACTGCACGATGTCCCAAATTGGACTGATTTGGGCACCTGGGCAGTACTCTATTTAGAATTGAAAGGGCCCACTTAAATGTGACGGAGTTGATAGAATAAATTGCATAGAATCGCCATACGGAACACTCCTTTTATCAAAAGCGAAGAACCCCCCCCCCGCCTTATCGTTGTAGTCCTGGATTTGAGCACAAAATAATTTTCGTCCTATTATCCTATGCAACGAAAGTTGATTATTTCCATAGTATGCATGTGACATTCAGCTATCAATAAAGTGTTGCGAGAATTGCGCTAAGGCTAGAAATACCATTCTGTAGTAGATTTGATAGCCAGATTTGCTTATATTTTGGCATGCAGAAAACATTATAACACACTAATAAATAATAACGACGCTATCGAAGTATCATTATAATTGAAATTACCATGCGCTCGAAAATTTTGATCCAAATCAGCCATTTTATTTTGCCAAATTACCGACAATATATAAATGTAAAATTCAGACAACTTTGTTCGTACGCAATTTCTGCGTCGCGGAGGGTGCAGATAATTAGCCGCATAAAGGCAACTATACCTCAAATGGTAATCTTGAAAATAGCCAGGCCCAGCAATTATGGGTTACGCTAGATTTTTCACTATGACGGCGTGTGAGCAACATCGCTTTTGTTCCTTGTATGGCAAAAGAAATACCGGACTGCGTTCGGTGAAGCTAACGAATTTAGCGGTTGGCCCTTGAAACGTTGGTGCAAAGCCATATTTTTTGAAAGACGACTAGGGTCACTCTTTATATATGTTTCTAGTTTGTTCAACCACCTGCAATATCGTAAATATTGACGCAACAATTGTTTGGTTTAATCAAAAATTACGCAGCAGCAGTTTAGGAGCAATAATGATTAATATTACCTAGGGTAAACCTACCGGTAAATAAAACCTACGTTTTGCCGCTTAAGCCCAAGTTTAAGCCCAAAACTAACGATGGTACTATTTGCGATAAACCAAACAGTAAAATCTGTGGCAATAAATGGAAATATCTGCTTCGTTAGCAAAGTAGTGTATTTTGCGTAATTTTGTTGACATACAAAATCTGTACTTTCTAATAACGAACATTTTACTATCTAATACGTGACTCTACTTCAGGTGGGCACACCTTGTCGGTTCTTATGCCGAAATGATGATTTGCATTGTGCAAAAATTGTGCACTGTTTAACGAACATGAACAGTAGCTCCGTAATATACAAACACAAATTGTGTAGGCGTACATTTGTTCATTTAATAACTTCGTTGGTATTCATCAAATAACATGCTAAAACGCACAGCTGTGTTCGCGGTCTATGAACGTATTAAGACATGCCACAAAAATGCCGTAGCAATCGCGTTTCTATGTGGACGTGGTTACTAAATTGTGATTCTAAATATAGTGATCATTGACAGCACTTACGCGTTGGTGTATCGCAAAATCATGTTCACGTACGTAACGTAAAATTGCAATTTGTGTGCGGACATTGGTTTGAGATCGTGTATATAGCTACAACAAAGTTTAAATTTTGAAGCCTTACGATTAGCCACATTTTTAGTTGCAAATTTCTGCCAAATTCGTACCAAAATTTTGTACCATGTTTCCCCCAAGTAACCCTGAGGGGCGGTACGTTATTACGTTAGAAAAAAGAACAGCTTAGTGCGGGGGGTTCGTGGGGCGGCAGCCCCTCCCCCGACTTAGGCATAGTGTATGTGTCATATAAGGACCTTAGCTTAGGCTATGACTAAGGCTTAGGCTTAGGACATCGATAACGGCATGGCCTGCATTTTATTTACGCCACTCAGGGTAACTTTGACCCAATGTTTGATCAAATTTTGTTCATATCTTAATCTCAATTTCTGAGTTGTCATCTTTACTAATTTAATAGTATATGATTTATATTACTTTGCTTGAAGACACTGTCGCTTTTCTTAATACGGTGCTTGTGGGGCGCCGTTCTACTGTGACGCAATTATCTTCCTTTATAAAAAAGTAGAGAAATTGTTTCGATATTTGATTACATCCGGTCTTTGTGAATTTTATTGAAACAATATGGTATTAATTGTGTTCCTTATGAAGTAACGCCACGTTTTGTCTTTGACACGCAGTATTATTATTATAATACACATACCATTAGATCATATTTTGGCTTATAATACTATAATGTGATAACTAATGGCAATCTAAAGCCATATAAATATTTCGATCATGGTTGACTAACAATCAATCATATTTGATAGCTGGCTAAGCATTGCAATGCGGCGAATATTGGCGAAGGATCTTAACGTCTTAATATTCTATACGTTATGTGTTTCTGTAATTATCTTTTCAAAAGTAGGTTATCTTTGTATGTTGCTTGAGGTGAAATAAAATTTGAAAATTACCGAGAAAGTCTCAATATCGCTTACTATATTGGTATAGAAATCGTTCGTATGGAAAATATGCACAAGCAACACCAATATATTCTCTATGAAGAAATTACCAATTAGATATAATCTTCTATTATCGTATATATTTTCTGTGAAGAAATTACCAATTAGATATAATCTTCTATTATCGTATATATTCTGCGTGAAGAAATTACCAATTAGATATAATCTTCTATTATCTTATATATTCTCAGTGAAGAAATTACCAATTAGAAATAATCTTCTATTATCGTATATCTTCTCTGTGAAGAAGTTACCAATTAGATATAATCTTCTATTATCGTATATATTCTGCGTGAAGAAATTACCAATTAGATATAATCTTCTATTATCGTATATATTCTCAGTGAAGAAATTACCAATTAGAAATAATCTTCTATTATCGTATATCTTCTCTGTGAAGAAGTTACCAATTAGATATAATCTTCTATTATCGTATATATTCTCTGTGAAGAAATTACCAATCAGATATAATCTTCTATTATCGTATATATTTTCTGTGGAGAAATTACCAATTAAATATAATCTTCTATTATCGTATATATTCTCTGTAAAGAAATTACCAGTTAGATATAATCTTCTATTATCGTATATATTCTCTGTGAAGAAATTACCAATTAGATATATATAATCGTCTATTAGCGTATCAATATCCCAGTCGGTTGAAATTTAAATTTTCGATATTGTAGGTTGCCGTTTTGTACTGAGCATAACCAGTATATAAATTCCATTACATTCTAATATTTGTAGGTTTCTAAGTCTTGATAACCCAAGTTTCTTGCATGTTTGGGATGAACAATGTGTTCATAAAATTTTTTAATTCGTTAAATCAGCAGACTTCATTGGTGTAAATCCGTGTTAAGTACGGTGGTAAAGTAGTAAGATGCATCACAGGCTAAAATGCTAAATATTCTGATAAAAAATATTACAATTTTTCAATGTAGTTAAATACAGAGTGCAAGACTATGACCATAGGAATTCGATGTTGTTAAACACGGTAAAACCAGTTGTTTTAGTCTGGTGTGCATCAAATAGCACATGCGGTAGAGGCATGTAACGTGGAAAAATGACGCCTCAATTTATAATTTTTCATAAAATTTGTAATTTTTAAATTTCGAAAACCGCAATGTTTTTGGTCACTGGATAAAGAAATACAGAGTTCTACAATTTCATGATGAGACGAAAAATTTCGTAGCGCTGCCCTTAACGTATTGCTGCTGTATTATTGATATCCTGGAATTTAAATATGGCTCCAGAAATTCAATTTTGAGATTTGCATTAGGCACTGTGCGCAAATTAGCTTTCACTTGGTTCATTTACACTCAATGAGCGAGTGTTTATATATACTTTTTGTGATAAGTATGTGCATAACTGCAGGGAAAATCTTGCGTTTTGAAATATTAAGAACATAATAGTCAGCCTTATGAAATAATTGAACTTATTTGTGAGAGTAAGACATTTCATTCACTTGTGTTATTTTCAATTTTGTTTGTTTTTATTAACATTTAATAATTTATTCACTCTATTTATTTTTCGGTTGTTTTCGTAACATCTGTGTATCACTTTTCTTGTCGTAGTCCAGCAGTGCCGAAATAGTCAAAAATCTTTTTTAGATTGCGTTCATAATCCCAACGTTATTAGTTTCTTTTATATATATTATATCACTTTAAGGTGACGACAGATCTAGCATTGAACGCTCGACCAGAGCTAAATTCTCTATCTCAGCAATACGATTTGGATGACGATGTTGGTGGAACGTCAGCTCGAGTTTGGATATCTCTATCAGATAGAAACGACAATGCACCTGTTTTCGAAAATGCACCAGACAATACTTACAATTTTTACATCGACAGTAATCATGCTGTTGATGAAGAAATTGGTCACGTATGTTCTAGTTCCTTATTGTTAGCTATCAATTTTGTCTTAGCCACCCGCACATATATTTGTACAAATGGATTTAAAAAGCCTAAGAATAATTTTCTCCAGAGCTACTCCCACGTTCCCAGACTCCAGTCAGAAAGCATCGACAAAAATTTTTTATTAAAGGCCACTTCCATGTTGAAAATATCTCAGCCAAATTTTCGAGTTTAACGGTGCCCACCTAGTTGATCCAGCAACGATATGGCATATATTTAATATAAATCAAAGTTCAATGAAGCTATGTGTACTGTAATTCATTTTGGATTTGACATTGGAACCCCATGACAAAATCCTTTCTAGGGTATTAAATAATTTAAATTTAAACTTCTGGACGCTACGTAGCTCTAGGCATGAATCTAAGATCATCTGATAAACTGCAATTGCATTATAAACAAGTACACTCCACACATTTGCAACATGCTTTTGTAATTTTGCTGTTGCGCGACAGGACATGACTTGAGAGATTTGAGTGCACGAGTTTGCTGTTTAACTAATTCAAACTAGTGGTATCGAACTCGTTTGAATTCGTCACAAAGGTGCATACAAATCTCTAAAGACACATTTTGAGCAGTTTGCTATAGCAACTATTTCGAACTCGTCACAGCCACGCGTTAGGTACTAGACTCTAAATGCACGGTAGCACATGCCTTAATTTTAACGTGCCATACATTGTTACGTTATTGAATTTGGAAGCGGTTAATTTGCCTATTGTTTCGGTCTTTATCTAGATGCCTTAGGTTCGTTGGCTTAGGGTGGGAGGTAGCTGGTTCCGGCTGAAGGGAAAATTCTCGGTAGGGGAGTGGGAGAGGCGGATAAGTCAGGAGGGAGAGTAAATTTCTGAAATTTTTAGAATTTCGTAGTTATCCTCAATTTCACTAAAATTTTCCTTAATTATTCTCCATAATGTGCTTTTGCCAATTTGTGCTAATTTTTAACCCATTTTTTGCCATATTTCTCAAAAATTTTCCGCCCGGGGGGAAATGGGTAATTGTGGCTTCAGGGGTAAAACCCTAGGGTAACCACCGAATCCAAGCTATGCGCGTCTATGATCTTGTCTTTAGTTTTCATATAGTAAGGTTGACAATGTAGCACTTGCTAATCCTAAATCAAAAGTGAAGACCTCGTCGTTTCGTAAAAATATTAAATCGATATAAGTTTTCAGGAAAAAATTATCGTATTATTTTGAGTTTCTACACGGAATTATGACAGCTATACTACTTAGCGTGCACAATAATTTACTTCACTGTTTCGCAAATTAACCTAAGATTTTGAAATTGTGAGAAAATGTGATAACGAATTCTCCTTTAACGAGAAATGGGTATGTTGTTTTGTTTGCTAAAATTGTTTTTCCAACCATCCTGAAATCATTTTGCGATGACATATACCTCCTGTGGTAGTACATAAAATGCAGGCTGTAGGCTGAATTGGGACAATGCTGGAAGGACAGATCAAAATTCAGTGATATGGTATTTCTAAAGAAGGTGTCTTTCCGAAAACAGCATTTGGGCCTCTAAAATGTCCAAGCACCAATGTCCACCTGATTTTCACAGGCGTTACAATTCATCGATAGTTCAACTAGATGCTAGTACCACTAAACCAGGTAAACAGTACTTCTGATTATAACTTTGTTTGTAGGTAGTTGGTTGGCTGGTTGAGTCTAGGCATAACTCCAGAAATTTTATCTACCCGACGCAGGGTATCTGCTGTAAACAGTATTTAATATTTATATGGTATATTTAACATTTTATTTAGGTTCACGCATCTGACGCTGACCAAGGCACATCAGGTCATGTCTACTATGTACCCAAGTCGATTCCCGAACCATTTGATTTTAGTAACGACGGAAGAATCACTCTTAAGAAGTCCCTTCCGCCGAACCCTCAGCCAATATATACGCTTGTAGTGGAAGCAAGGGACTTAGCGCCGCCCGATGATCTACAAAAGTTAGTTGATAGTAGATGTTTAATAGGGCAGTTGCTTTTACAAGTTACTGATTGAACAATATTTAGCTTGGAGTATAATTAAAATAAAAACTATATTCTTAAAGATTTAAATAAATATTTACAGAAAATGAAATGCATTTTAAAATTTTGGAAAATATCTCATGGTGTGTCTTTCAACAGATATTGGCCAGAGTTTATGTCAATTAGGATATTGTGTGGATTAAATAACGCTGTTTAATTATCTATTGGTAGCTTATACAAGCACCTTCCTAGCGGATTTGTTAATGTCTGCTCGAAATTCGGTAGGAAACAAGTTCGAATCTGGTTGTATGGATGCCGTGTGGGGTAAAGTAAAAATGCCCGCTGAGTGTATATCACACGGCGCTAAATAAGAATGGCACGCACCGACACCATTGCAGTGATACCTAACTGTCGACAACTTTATTTATTTTAGTTTGCTCATATAAACTATTAGTATCATATGAACTTTAGCAGACTAGTCTAGTTATAAACTTGGAAAGGGAACATAATCAATATTTAAACGCAGCGGACACCGTAAATGCCCGAAGCTAGTTTTTGTATTATGCAATTTTTGGCAAACTCAAGCCCATTCCGCAGACTGAACACCGACCGGATTGTTGAGAACGGAGTATCTGAACTATTTGGGAGCTGCTGAACTATTTGGGAGCTGATGTTCCGTTTTAATTAAGAAACATCGTAAAGTGAGCGAATAATATCGCGTGTGTAAATATATGCAACCGCGACATACTTAGTGTACACAACGCGTTGCGATATGCGCTAATGTCAATAGGCTGAGTCAAAAAGGTAGCGGAGCGACTGACTAATGTTTTATTAATGCTGTAACGCGCGGGTATCGTGCAATGCTTGACAAAATCAAGCACGTTCCGCGCATCGAACACCGATCGCATCGGTTTGAATGGCACCAGCCAAACTACTGAGCTTTTTCGGAGCTGTTTCTTAGTTAATTAAGAAACCTCGCAAAGTGAGCGAATAACAACGCGTGCGCACATATACGCGACTCAGCATACTTAGATAGCACGATGAGTTGCGGTATGCCCTAATCCAATTGGAAGAGCTGGCGTGAATCAGTTAATACCCCTAACAATCCCAAGATATTTCAATATCCAACACAGCTTAAATTTAAAATGGGTATTATGTGCACGTATTAGGTCTTAAAGCTTTAATGCATCAGCAACATCTATCTTTAATCCTTCAAACCGTTTATTTAACAACACATTTTTCACAAAGAGCTTATCAAGGTTGTTTAACTGAAATCAATTCACAACACTACGGCGCCCGATTCTATCTTATTTGTTTTACAGCTAGTTAATAGCAGATGCCCATACAGCTAAACTAAGACTAGCGTATATATATACAATCACAGTTGGTGCTGTTTCAGATCGACTGTTGGTATTATCAATGTCCATATTACAAGAGTTGGTCAGGATTCAGTTGGCTTTACCAACTTGCCCGCACAGGTTCATATCAACGAGGCTTATCCGATTGGATCAGTTGTTTACGCCATTTCGGTAAGTTTTTTTTAAAATTAGCTGATTGTCAATTAACTATAAATGCAGAATTTGGTCTACAAATTGAAAATATAAAGATATGTGTATAATTTGTCAAGGTAAAATTAGTAGCAACGTTAGGAAGTGCAGGGCAATCAGTTCTGCAAATTAACATCCTAGACCAAAGAAACTGCATAATCTTGGCCTTTTATATAGTTTAGACTAACTAAAAGGCCTTATGGCTCCTAACCCCAACATTAGGTAATCTGTTCCTTCAGCATAATATTCGTCCTTATATGAGTCTTAGACTAAATGTAAACCCAATCTGTTCGTGCGACAACTTAACTCCTACGTTGTAAATCTGTTTCACTTTCTAACGATATAACGTAACGGCGTCAGGTTACATGACGCAGCGTAATGATTAGTCGGCGAACACTGCTTAAAGCAACTAATTTGCGGCTGATGCATGATTTACTAATATAACGAACTTTACTATAAAGCATCAAAATAGCTTTTTGCATATCATGATGCTTCGAAGTGATTTTGCTATATGCCATATTTAACTTGGCTATCATTATATATAGATATAGATCACCTATGGTAACAAAATACATAATTTGCTTTCAAACATGTGTCAAAGTATGTCATGCACTTTTTCAGAGCCTCGAGGGAGTAGGGCGGAACTTTTACAGGATAGACCAGGGCCACATGTTGAAGTAGTACCTATGAGCCCCTGCTTCGGTATTTATCGACCTTGTCTATAAACCTTTATTGTTTGTTGCTGAACCTTAAATGGTTCAGTTTAAATGTTTTGTTAAATTCGAAAATTTCCAATTCTCTTTATGTGAGAGTCCACTTTAGGTGCGTACACCGGGGCTGTTGTTTTGTCAAGTAAGTTCACGATACTAAAAGGGATGAACGGAACAAATTGTGATTTTACGTTATATACGCGTACACGATTTGCGATGCAGCAACGCGTAGCCGCTGTTCGTGGTCACTATTTTACGATTTAGCATCGAATTATACTGACCGTGTACAAGTGAAAACGTGATTAGAAATCGCGTTTTTTCTCGTATGCTGTAATACACAAATAGACCGCTAACGTTGCGGTCTGATTAAGACTGTCGTTTGATGAACGGGGACAAACGTGCGAAACGGTCAAATATGTGCGAGCGTAAATTCCATTCGTACATCGCAGGACCCACGTTCGCGTTCTTAAAAAATCCGAATACCAATGGCAAAGATGTAAACGCGAATTTCTCCGCGAATCAATTCGTGATTTTGACAAATGAACAATCTTGGTAAACGCACCTAACGTGAACTCACGCATTAGTCAAGCGCCGGTGCTTCCAGAGCAGCATATTATTTTTATTTCAGGTGTTCGACAGCGATGCGATAGACCGCGGTAATCTATCGATCAGAATTCTCGAAGGCAATAATAACGACACGTTTCTTGTATCGAGGTATGTGAATGGCTGAATGTTATGATCGTTATACATGTCTAAGCTACTTAACTGTCAACTTCAAAATATGGAAAAATTTTCACAGACGCGTTAGCAATTCATAGATATCGGAGCGTCTGCATGTATGATGTAAGCCTTTAACAATGCCGCATCTATGATACTATGGTTCCGGTTACTTACACCAATGTGTGGAAGGTGTTTATGGTTGTTGCACTAGTTTGTAGAAGGTGCTGCACTAGTATAAATTTTTTGAAGGTGTCGCGACTGTATATGCTGCTAGCGAATAACTCTCATGCCAACATCAATTAATTGGTGGACTGCAGCATTAAAGCGTGTTGTGTCGCAGCGTGGCACGACACATTTGGCAAAGTTATAGATTTGCTAAAAATTTTAAGCTTGGACCGTTGGCTGTAGTAATGTTATTTTGCTTTATTAAAATACCGTAGTTCTGTCATAAGAAACATTGCTTAAATTTGACATCACTCTGTGCTGGTGCACTCAAAAACCGGATAAAACAAACTTTTGATTACTTCCAAGAAATGAAGAGCCGCAAACGCGCCATATCGCAAACATTAGCATGAGACCTCGATTGGTTCGTAATAATACGAAATGTTGGAAAAGCTATTATAAAACAGTGATGAAAGCACTATGCTAAATATGCGGGCATCGATATAAGATCATAAACTACAATAAAATTCGCTCGTTTTACAAAATTCTAATTCAAATTTATTTTAACGAACTTGTAATGATTTGGTTGAAAATGAGTTTTAACATATCATTTAAAATGCGCTTTAAAGTTCCGGCAGTCGAAACCCAATTTACATTAACAAAGCAACTCAAATTGATTTCACTTATAATCTTAAATAGAGTTGGTGTGTGAATTCAGATTAATAAACTAATTGAATTCAAATCAAGTTCCCGTCCTGATTATATAATACCTTGGAATTCGATTTGACTTCGTAAATGTCAATCTAAATAGAGCCGTTTCAGATATAATAAAGTTAATTAAAATTTCGTTATTTTAACTCTGGTGAAATTAATTTCTGCACGAGTTTTTGCCATATGTGTGCCCACATCGTTTTGTGCCTTTAACCATCTTAGATGCCTCCAATGCTAGACACACAGTTCAAAAAGCAGTAAACGCTATACGATCAAGAAATCAAACGATTGTAGGGACCAATGTGACGTTTAGAAGCACCACTTAAATGCATGCTGCGCCGTTCTCGCATAAGCCTTAGCCAAATAATCATATCCTATACGAAGCTTAGACTAAAGCTTAGAATATGTGTGCCCACATCGTTTTGTGCCTTTAACCATCTTAGATGCCTCCAATGCTAGACACACAGTTCAAAAAGCAGTAAACACTAAACGATCAAGAAATCAAACGATTGTAGGGACCAATGTGTAAAGCATTATTAAATCATCATTAGTAAATCATCATCATAATACCATTAGTAAATCATCATATCCTATACGAAGCTTAGACTAAAGCTTAGAATATGTGTGCCCACATCGTTTTGTGCCTTTAACCATCTTAGATGCCTCCAATGCTAGACACACAGTTCAAAAAGCAGTAAACACTATACGATCAAGAAATCAAACGATTGTAGGGACCAATGTGTAAAGCATTAGTAAATCATCATTAGTAAATCATCATCATAATACCATTAGTAAATCATCATATCCTATACGAAGCTTAGACTAAAACTTAGAATATGTGTGTCCACATCGTTTTGTGCCTTTAACCATCTTAGATGCCTCCAATGCCAGACACACAGTTCAAAAAGTAGTAAACACTATACGATCAAGAAATCAAACGATTGTAGGGACCAATGTGACGTTTAGAAGCACCACTTAAATGCATGCTGCGCCGTTCTCGCATAAGCCTTAGCCAAATCATCATATCCTATACGAAGCTTAGACTAAAGCTTAGAACTAAGGTGGGGACTGTTGTTGCCCCGCTCCGAACCTCTGCAGTTAGCGGTTATTTAATTTAACGATATTGTGTGACTCCTAAGGTTACACTCGATCGGATCTCTCTCCCAAAGCCATATGTGATCTCTTTGATTCTTCGCAGCACGCCCTTCACGCATTTTAACTATTATTTAGCAAAACTGCAAAATTTGGAGGCAATATTGTGCCAAATGGAAAAATTATGAGGAAAACTAGGGCGCCGGGAAAAATTTTATTTAGCCTTCCTGCCCGGCACTATCCCATCAATACCATCTACCCTGTCATGCAGACGAACCATGAACATTTATAACCATACATGTTGAAGCTCCGAGCAGTCATAAGGAGCTAGCCGGGGTCTGCAGCGAGGGGCAATTATATCCTGGGGGCGGGGGACAGGCCTTCGGGAGGTAGGTCCTCCTGGGGTGCTAAAGAGCCTCTAGAGGAGTTAGCCCTAGCCTAAACCCATGCTTCGGGATATATGCCTGTGGCTTATTGTCATAGTCATAACTGTTGAAACTAAAATGATCGACAACTTTATCTGCTGGGAATATCAGAAATGCCCCTTTGTGAGCTATCGTTACTACGGATCTTGAAATATTGGTTTGGAACTACCTCACGGACAGCAAATCGCTTTAATATATGTTTGATGTTTTCATTGCTATTTTCAGACATTCGATCTTCATCAATAAACCACTTGATGCAGAGATTCAAAATACATATGTGTTGATGATTGAAGCTTCCGATGGATCCATGGTATAGTTATAATTCTTTTAAAAAGTTAATTGGCACATGGCGAACGAAATGAAGAAAAAGTTTAAATCAGTAAAAACCAAAGTTTGTCAGGCAAAACGCAGCGCTTTATTTCCATGTTGCAATCGTCACGAACTTTTATATAGATGAAGAAAAAAATTTTTTGAAGCTGAATATTTGACCACGTCATGACACTCAGTTATGGTATTTTTAAACGAACTACCGACTTTTTCCATTTTGTCAGTATGTGCGGCATACATATTTTGAGAAACATCTTCCCAGGCATCTGAAGGTATCTAGCGTTTTCGCGTTTATAAGTGTCTTATAATGTGTTCAACAGTTTTGTCACACCAGCCGTTTTTGAGTCACGATGCCTCCAAAACTAAAATGTTCAAAAATTTGACAAAATAAGTTTATTGCTTGTCGCAGGTGAACAATTCGCTTATAAAATATTAAACAACCCATTAACATTTTCATCTCTTTCACTCTATAATGTGCGTGGTATTCGTGTTCTATACTTCAATGTGCGATACAATCTAGTCTTCAACGTAACAAATAGTCCGTGAAGCGTTATGTATTTTGTGCACCTTGTTTTCGGTAAATTTTGAAATTTTGCCTCCCTAGATCTTCAAGAAAAAAATAAAGGTACTGACAGATTTGAAATTATAATGAAGCTGTCCGTGACGTAACCAATCATTCAAAGTATGAAATGAAAGTGAAAACAAAGCGACTGTATGTGTTAAAGTCAGGCTATAAGCGATAAAATATACAGGATGTATGTGTATGCAGATATTCACATATTAACGTTTGCACAATTAAGGCCACAACAATATCATTAATATCAAGCTCGTGTATTTAAAGACAATTTTGCGACATTTCTTCACATTATATTTAACATTAACCTCTTGATGTGTAAAATATTAACCATTTTGGTCTTATCTGAAAGAAAATTTTTTTATGATTCACGGAAGTTGAAAGTATAAACATTTCTTCACATTATATTTAACATTAACCTCTTGATCTGTAAAATATTAACCATTTTGGTCTTATCTGAAAGAAAAATTTTTTATGATTCACGGAAGTTGAAATTATAAACATTTCTTCACATTATATTTAACATTAACCTCTTGATCTGTAAAATATTAACCATTTTGGTCTTATCTGAAAGAAAAATTTTTTATGATTCACGGAAGTTGAAAGTATAAACATTTCTTCACATTATATTTAACATTAACCTCTTGATCTGTAAAATATTAACCATTTTGGTCTTATCTGAAAGAAAAATTTTTTATGATTCACGGAAGTTGAAAGTATAAACATTTCTTCACATTATATTTAACATTAACCTCTTGATCTGTAAAATATTAACCATTTTGGTCTTATCTGAAAGAAAAATTTTTTATGATTCACGGAAGTTGAAAGTATAAACATTTCTTCACATTATATTTAACATTAACCTCTTGATCTGTAAAATATTAACCATTTTGGTCTTATCTGAAAGAAAAATTTTTTATGATTCACGGAAGTTGAAAGTATAAACATTTCTTCACATTATATTTAACATTAACCTCTTGATCTGTAAAATATTAACCATTTTGGTCTTATCTGAAAGAAAAATTTTTTATGATTCACGGAAGTTGAAAGTATAAACATTTCTTCACATTATATTTAACATTAACCTCTTGATCTGTAAAATATTAACCATTTTGGTCTTATCTGAAAGAAAAATTTTTTATGATTCACGGAAGTTGAAAGTATAAACATTTCTTCACATTATATTTAACATTAACCTCTTGATCTGTAAAATATTAACCATTTTGGTCTTATCTGAAACAAAAATTTTTTATGATTCACGGAAGTTGAAAGTATAAACATGTAAGTTTTAATTTTTGAATACTTGCGGCGGTTAAATATTAGATTTGGAATGTTGCCTTTAAGTAAAAATTTCTATAAATTTGCCTTTGTTCCAAAACATAGCAATTATTAAGATTTATCGCACTCATCCACTACTCTACTGCACCCACAAACTATAGCGTTGCTTGCCACACATGTTGGATTGATGTCCTTCTAAATAGCAGTCGACTAGATATCGAACCTCTAAAATGGATTTTAGCAAAATCCACTAATCTGGACTTACATGTTGGTGGCGACCAAATAGGTAGGACTTCGATTGATGAAGCAATCACACCTTAATTAGAGATTGTCGGTAAAGTGGTCGGTCCTACATACGTTGCCTCTTGATGGTTCTTGTTGCGGTATAAATTTATATATAGAACAAGTACACTAAAGGCGTGTTCACACGCTCAAACTTTTTGCTCAAATTTTGAGCTCCAAATTTGAGCTCAGAATTTGATCAAATTTTGATCACGATTTGACGCTAATTTTTAACGAAAAATTGCGATATTTCAAAACTTGAGATTAAAATTTGAGCTCAAGCTTTTTCAGGTAATGAATCTTGTCGGCGATTGGCTACAGGAATATCCTTCAAAAGTTTGAACAGTGTTCACACATTCAAACTTACCAAATATGCAAAAAAGATGCTTTCAAACTTTGATCAAAATTTGAGCTGAAATTTTGATCATTATTGGAAAGCAGCTTTTTTGCATTTTTTGCAAGTTTGAACCTGAGAACACTGTTCAAATTTTTGATGAATGTTCCTGTAGCCAATCATGGACGTGATGTATTACCTGAAAAAGTTTGAGCTCAGATTTTGATCTCAAATTTTGAAATATCGCAATTTACATTTAACAATCACCGTCAAATTTTTATCAAAATTTGATCAAATTTTGAGCTCCAATTTTGAACTCAAAATTTGAGCAAAAAGCTTAAGCGTGTGAACACGCCTTTAGAATATTCACTTCGTAAGAGCCTGATAGCATTATGGTATTTCACGTTGCTTAAATTTTACTAGAATTCAGCTATTATATTCTTGGACCCAAAAATTTGCTTGTTTTAACACACTTGATAATGTTTTCATGAAAGCAACTTGCTTTGCTGTTGGTATTCAAAATAATAATGCTTTAGAAATCTAATGCAACGATCATTATATACGTCGACGATGTCAACGATTACGTACCGAAATTCACCAATCCGCTAGGATATACATTTAGCTTAAATTGCGTCGAACCTGGCTGTCCTGTGGGTTATGTGCAAGTACGTTTCCCTCTTTTAATGAGAGCTTCAGGTCGATAAAGTTATGTTCGCGCTAACATTTTCTATGCAAAAACTGTAAGATATGTGCCCTGAGAAAGGTAAAAATATTGAATATTAAACTTCTTAGAACCCAAATTTTTGTTTTACAATATATACGATTTCTGGAACGGTATATGCCGATTTAGATATGTAAAAATTAATTACTTTTGTTCAGTTTCAGCGTTACCATATCCATAACTACACAAAATATTTTACACGTCAAACCTTACGTAAAGAACCACACAACGATATTTTCTTTATATATTTATATAATATAATATATTCTATTCACAGTAATCAACGAATGAAACGTTAAATAATAAATATATTGCAAGAAAGTGTAAAACAAAATATATTGTGAGACTGTAAAATATGAATGCATAAAGTCGTGATACTTAATCCCAAACAATTGATAGGAGGCGATTTGTAGTTTACTGCGGTTTTCAGCGTTCCGAGACTTTGGAGTAACCCATTGTGTGATGCGATTATGCGTCTATTCATAAAAACAATTTCATGTGTGCAAAGAAATGTAGGAATGGCCCAAGTCACACTAACGAGAGTATTATTATGTTCTTAATAAGATGAGCTTAGTGCAGGGCGTTCGGGGGCGGTAACCTCAGAATTTAGTTTTAGTATAAAGATCACATAAAGACTTTAGCTTAGGCTAAGGCTTAGGTTTAGTATATCGAGGAGGGTGTAAGTTGCACAACTTACACCCCTTATTGAACGATCCTACGCTACGACAATGTCACAATTTAGTTTTTAGCAGGGCTTTCAAGAATTTAAATACAATGTTGTGCAGTTTACTCGTTCAAACACAACTAATCATAGCGTTCTTGGTAGAAATCGCTGAACGCATGATAACCCATGCTGCAACTATTCCATCGCTCAAACTTAGCTCAACAAACTCTCATAACGCTAAACTGTATATATTCGAGTTTACACTAAATTGCCGGAGTGATAATAGTTGTATGTTGGCTAGATATGTATTACAGTTTCAATCTGGGAATACATGTCAGAGATTTTAAATAAATAAATAATTTAGTTCAGTTTTATACACTTTTAAAATGCAAATATTTGATATAGAAAATGTATAATGTGTGTTATTCTGACATCTTATAAGGTTAGGCGACACGAACAGCATGGCCATATAGTTTCGATTTCTAGTTACATTACATTTTCATGAAAGTCTCACGGAAATTTCTATGAAGATCTCCAGGCAATTGTTCGCTTATCACAAATTGCAGTTCATACAGTACCAACTACTAATTGCTTACGATGTATAATTGTGGTGTTTGTTTCCTCGTTGGTTCACGATGAGTACTAGTTCACTGCCTAGCGTATAACTGCTAGCCGATTGCGTTATTGTTCGCCATCTCCATTACCGCGGGGGCGGCACAAGAAAGCGGTAAGCCACATTCAGCAACAGTCCCTACTTCTATTGCAAGATACAAACCTGAATTTAGTTTCCAGTGAGCAGCTAAGGGGTTAGACACAAACTTGTCTCTAATGATTCGTTTTTGGTTAACTATTCTCGCTTAACGTTTGACCGCGAATAGTGCAATATATCAAGCAATCTATTGGCGTATTACGCTATCTAATCTATAATATATTTACACTGCGATATGCAGTGGCCTATTTACACTGAAGGATCAGTCTCATGGTTGTGTATGCCGGAAGATACAAACCAAATGTTTGCTTGGCAATAACGTCAATAGGCTAGCAGCTATACGCTTGGTAGTGAATTGCGATTCACCGTGAACCTAAGTGTTCAACCTTTCGACGTAATGTTTGATGACATAATTTTGTTAACAGACACGAACAAAATTTGAAATTTTTATGTAAAATGAAAAAATTATGTCTACAAGGAAATGAAGACTTCCACAAACATTTTAAATGGTTTATATTTCTATTCCACTACATTTACATATATTTTTCATCTGGAAATCTTCATTTACATGCCAGCCGTCCTTGTAGACTATGGCTACATCTAGGCATGGTTAAATTATCCCAGCTTATTTAGAAAACAGCATCAAATAATTATCCTATTAGTGCCTGAAAAATTAGTTATTAAGCTTTGTAAATCCTACTTGGTTGTTTTACAGCAATTGCGTACTTAAATTCTACTCAGCACATAACTCGTTTGTTACATTATAGAAGTATCCTGTTGTACCAAAACAACAAACAAATAGAAATATGCGACCTCCAAATAGTTGGAAATATTTAAATAGTAAAAGCGTTTAATCGATTTGTAATTAAGACAAAATATAATTACAACTTTCCAATAAAACGATGCATGTTTTAGGCTGTGGACGACGACTTAACTGAACGAAACCGTGGCATAACTTACAGCATCAGGTTAGATTTGATCAATCTTTTTGTTCAATAAAACAATAATTCATTTCTTTGTATGCATATATTTTGCATACACTACAAGTCAGCTACAGGATGGTTAGGAATTGCGAATGACAATTATATCTGTTGGAAAATATAAAAATACACCCGCTACAACTGTCAGAAAAAAAGCGACAATTTGTCACAATTGTCAGATTTTACCACAGAGTTAGATATTTCCTTGGTTCTGAACAGGACCTTCATTGAAAGCTGCGTCCGTTAAAATAGCATTATAAGGAATGAAGTAAGCCGAAACACGTGAATGTTTGAAAGCATCAAACAAGAACATATATTTTTATAACAACTACTAATACAGCATTCACATTAATTTGCGTGCATCGACTAGAACCTTGTTGCAATCTGGCATGTCAAATGCACTACATTGTAAACGCAGGAACCCCAGTTGGTCCCTGCTTGTAGATAGCGCCACGAAAATTTGACACAACTAGCATATCAGCATCGGCAAATTGGTGCAAGTAGCACGCAAGATCAAAAGGTTGGTGCAACTGTGATGGCAGCATAGTCAAGTTGATGCAACCGGAATGCCTCCGTCTTCAAAGTGGTGCAATTGGTGTGACAGCGTCTCCACATTAATGCAACCGGCATGACACAATGTATAAAAAGGTGCAACTGGCATGTGCGTATCTACGGATTGATGCAATTAGCATGACACCACCTGAAAATCAATGCAACTAGCATGATAGCATCTACAACAGCGCACAGCTATCATAAAATCTACAAATAATTTCATTTGGCAAGCCACTCCTCAAGACTGTGTAGAAGATGCACACAAATTATTGTGAATTTTGTATAGACTTTAAAATTTGAATTAAATAATAACACTGGCTACCTTGATAGTTTACTTAACCTATAGTTTTTACAATAACGAAACGTTGTAACTTATGACACTAGCATATGTCTGTGGATCATATTTATAGTCTGAATTTAGTGCCATAAATATTGTTTTTGCCATCGTACTAATGAATAACTGGTTATGCCTGAAAACAAAATTAATTGCATTGAGCATTATCTGTAGCTTACAAGATGACCGAGGCTCAAGCCACAATTATGTTGCAAATGTAACGTGGGTTAATAAATGTAATGCGCATCCTGGATTAGGTTCTAACATCTCTTAACAAACGTGGAATATGCCGTTGCCAACAGAGCATCGCGTGAAAATCTACACAGATCTCTGCAATTAAATTATAATATTTAATACTTATCATGACCATGAAATCTGCGTGATTTGCTTTTAAATATTTTGCGCCAAACTTTATACAGTAAATCGTAGAAAACTCAAATTTTAAAAATGGTTTTAATACAAATGACATATTTCGCACCGATTTGACATTTTGGGCAGAGGAGAAAATTTCATATTGGTTTAGAACGGAATTATATAATGAACAATTTGATACAATAGGCAATACAAAACATAAATATGCCCCATTTTTATCAATATTCGAAGTGTAATTCAAAACTCATACATTTAATACAAAATGTTTATCAATTGAAATGGATTGATATGCCAAAATTTTACATTACAAGTTTTAAGTGTGGAACATAAATGGTTGTAATTTTTTTAATTTTTGTTTGTTGTCTTTACATATACGGCGGCAAATGTTATACGTACATATTAAGATATAAGTTTATATAGTTTATGGTCAATTGTAGCTTAACTGGTATTTCCTGTTTACAAGACAAGATTGGTAAACTAATACGTCAAGGTTCATCTGTTTTAAAGTGACCAATACATTAGCAAACATATTTAGGTTTAATAGACTTAATATTGTTTCATTTATAAAGGCTAAAGTTGCAAAATTACTATGAACTAAATTTTTATATTCAAGACAGAATTTAAAGTAATAACAGGTTTAGCTCAGTATAAAATCCATAACCATACATGCTCATAAAGAGTTAACGCGTTATTTCCCCATTAAAGCGTCGGATCTCCACTCGGAACCACTCATTGACCCCTCCTCCGGCACACCAAACGCATAGGCGTCGAAGATGCCGCACCCCCTCGGACCGCTCTTGGACCTCGGGTATGTGTGTCCATAACCTAGCTACGAATTATTTTGATCATTTAACAATTGTCGTTTCATAACGGCTTTTAGAGAGAAGACGCCGTTCAACGTTGACCCTATCTCTGGATTAATATCAGTTTCGTCTAAATTGGATCCAGACCGTGTTGAAATGGCTAACTATCGATTCACTGTTAGCGCGATTGATAGTGGTGTACCTCAGCTAGAGGTAAGAAGAAGGAAATTTACAATGTGACGATAGATTTGTCCTTTGGAATAGGCAATAGAACATTTAATAGGTGTTCATAGGCACCAGTTCGCCCCGTCAGCACTTTTATGAGTGTGAATGGTAGCTATTTGCTCGCAATTGTGCAAACTGTACTGGATTGTATGCTATTTTGATTTAGCCAAAACCGAATGATCTGAAAGTTTAGTTTTATTCCAAGAAACGATTATAAATCTTCATTAATTTAAACACGAAAGGCGTATGTGAAATGCAGGTGTGAGGTGGTGGTTTACCCCTTGAGGTTTGGACTCACCTGAGCTTCGCTACCCCCTACCAATTCGTCGTTGCTCGTAGGCGCGGACGAACACCCCAGGCAGCACCCTCCAGGAAGGCCGGAGGCCTTTTTGAAAACACATCAATTCTCTTCCCGGACCTTACGGACTATTATTTCGGATCTTATGTAATCAATATAAAAATAATGCATTTAAAGGTTATTTTGGGCAATAGTTTTGTCTAAATTGTTCTTCAAAATATAGGTTACACACACTTCAACGACAATCCTGTTTGTTTGATATGGTCGAGACAATATTGTTATTTCGCAAACTGTACGGTGTAGTATGTTCGTTTCTATCTATCATTCCCCGTCTGTTAAAGATACACAAGTTTATTGCAATATAAGAATCATGTATTGTGCCAGTAAAATGAAACATTGATAAAGCCACGCTTGTCCCTCAAGCACATTCTAACTTCAGACATTCGTGCAATGGTAAACTCCCCAAATGTATGTATGCCTGGAATGTTTCTGGGTTTAATTTGGTACTAAATAATTTTTGTTTTCACACAGTATTGACACACGGTTTTTCCGGTACAGAACCTTGTCCGAGACACGAATATATACGAATAATACGTGTGTGTCTGTATGTATACTCCAAATTATAGGCCGTTACGACTGTGACGATTGCTTCATTATCATCTCTAGCTGCTGATCAACCATTTCCTGAAGCGATGAATCCAAAATTTGCTCCGAAACTATACTCAATAACCGTGGCGGAAAACTCGGGCGTTGGAACCTTATTCATGGTACGTGGAACCTTATTTATGAACCTTATTTATGGTACATGGAGTATTATTTATGCACCTTATTTATGGTACGTGGAGCTTGTGACGAAATAACTAATTTTCCAAACTTATAACTTTTGTTTACACTGTTTGGGAAAAGGACGGAAAGTAAAGAGATGCAATATATTCGCTAAGTAGATTGTCACGACAGTGAAGTAATGATCATATCGCCCCAAGAAAACAGCATGAAAACCTCACCCGATGTAACATCCCGTATCAATAAATTGAAATTAGTCATAAAACAATGTGCGGGTCTCTGCCAGTGTTCTATGGAATACTGGCAAGCATGTACATATGTGTAGAAATATTTACTTTCACAGGAGATCTTGGATGACGTAGATCAATCTGTGCAGCTAGCCCAAGTCAAATATTATATAGACTTGTCCGAACCAGCGTCTTTAGGTTCCGAAACTCAAAAAATTTCAACCCACGCAGCACAACATACGCTTGATATAAACGACCAACACGGGGTATGCTTGACAAATTACTCTAATTGTATGCTATAGATATTTCATTTTTGTTCACGTTTGTGGTAAAACTTCCCCATCTTGTAACGAATTGGGCTGGCATTTGACGTTAAACCAAAGGCACATCGTTCACATGGTGAATTATTGTAACCATTTATTCGGACCTCATATCAGGGCCCAAATCAATCTGAGGGGCGTAACATTATATCCTTAAAAAGGACAGCTTTGTGAACGATGTCGTTCCCCAACTTAATGTTAGGTTTAGTATATGTCTCATATAAGGGCCTTAGCTTAGGTTTACGCCTGGTATATCGAGGTCGGCATAGCTTTCATATAACATATAACATATCTACCACTTTGAAAAACAGCATTTGCAATAATCGTGATCGATAGTTTAATTCGCGCCTTTGATATGCTCACAGTGACATGGTGACCGGCAGCACAGAAGTAACATACTTCAACAGTTTTAAGAAGGATACTCACTCTTCGTTATGGTGCAAGTACTTGCTGGATCGTATATTTGTATACAAGTTTGTGTTCTGTGATATACATTTCGTTTAATCTAACTTGCTCAGGGGAGTTGGGCTAAAGAGTTATCCTAAATCGACCTCCGGCTCTAAGTGTCCGGATATTTGGTGCTTACACTCTTTATACTAGCGCCAAATTTTAATTTGCAGAAGGAAAACCGTAAGGCTTATTCGTCATATGGTCATTTCAATTAACATTTGGTCAACGTTGGTGGTACTGCCATGTAATCTGACTCAACTGATCTATGTAGCTTCCAAAAATTTTATTATGCTGTCAAGAGAAAATTTGTCAAACAGAAGATCCATAGCAGGAGAAACCAGAAACCACCTGCTCATTACAATCGCACACTAAGTACTGCATTTTCAACCTACCCACATTGCTTTATACCGGAAATTTCAGTCAAGTTTTAGAGCATAAATTGTCTACAATCAACCGTCTTCGGTTAATATCGTTTAAATATAATTTAAAATTTATAAAATATTAATATTAAGTCATCAATAGCGTCCTTTGCTATTTCCTAATTGATGTTGCAGAAACCCTTGAAAAGCACCGAAAGCCGCAAGTAGAGTTATCTAGTGTCGCATACTTGTCTTAAACAGTGGGCAAAGTGATATAATCATACATAGATGAGGCCCGATGTCCCATGGGGATACCATGTGCTTCGTGGATAAGATCTCCCCAGATGGAGATCAGTCGATCGGCGGAAAGAGGGAGGAGGGGTAAATTTTCGAAATTTTTTGGAAGCCAACATTTTCCTAGTTTTTGACAATTTTGCCTAATTTTGGCTTATTTTCCATCGATTTTACCAAATTTTTTTAATATTTTTGGCGCCCCTTCAGCGTGTGGTGGGTCACGGATGATCAGGCTACCTCCCAAAACGATCGGCGACGTCTCAAAGTCGGGCTGGGGTGTCCGAGCGTCAGGGGAGATAATACATCCTCTCCTTCTAGGAGCATATATTAATATAATAAAAAATAACACCATGCGAAATACGTTTATAAAACATTAGAGTGAACTTATCTGACAGAAATTGGCTGGGCAGGTAATATTAAATACTGTCAAATTTATGGCTTATAGACGAAGGACAATATCACGCATGTAAGCCGAGGATAATGCTTGACGGTTATTGTAATACCGTGCTAAACTGAACAAGATTTTTTTGTTTTAGATAATGTAATTGATTTATATTCTTCATTACCTCGTGGCATTAACTTTTGAATTACATCGCCGCCGCTATATACAATCGTATATAGATATATGTATGTTATGTTATGTAGATATCGTATATATATATATGTTCGTTTTAATGGAATTCAGAATAATGTTAATATTTTTGACTCTATTGGTTGGTATTTTAGATGAGGAAACAAGAAAGCACCACCAATATGTCATACAAACTAAGCAGAGACACCGATACTTTTGCTATTGATCCGCATACAGGTACGCGAATATAATAGCAATATCGTGTCAAACTTATACATACACTAGCATCATTAGTAAAGTTATTTGCACTGCAAGAGTTACTGGAAATAGAGTTACTAAATTTATTTACATCTCTTTACTGAAACAATGAATAAAGTTATATAACTGTATACTGTAATATTCTTTAAATTATTATTCACAATTTAAAACAATTTGACAAATGCTGGAATGTCGTAATGCTTGGGAAAATGCCATTGATAGGCATTGATCGAACAATTGTTTTGGAACAGCTAGTTTGTGATTTTTGCTTGGTCAACGATTTTGGAAGTATCATTGACGTTAAACGACGTTGAGTTTACTCGGAAACATTTGGAAGGCACAGGTAGTTTTAATATTATTTAAATTTTCTAACTAGTTATTTCTATCAAATATCGGTGGGTTTCTTGATATGATACAACTAAAAACGTATTCCAAAGTTAGTTTTTGACGCCTACGCCTTGTACACTGTGCATGCTGGCTTTGTCATAAATATAAGGACTTCCGCTACATTTTTGGAGGTCGTACTAGGGAAGAAGCACCGCTGTAAAATCTAAAACACAGCTAAACGACATAATAAACCACATACTCCAGCTCCACCGTCGACTTCTATGAAATGACTACATACTAATTACTGTATCTGGGACTTGATACTTAGACTGTAACTACACAATAACCGCGCAAAGCACTACCACTACACACTTTGTGCAGCTCATATATTTGAGTTTTTAGCTGCCTACAGTCCTTATTTGACTTGGCGCCCTTTTCTGTAGCTGGTTAATACCGCTAGCGCCGAAAGATCTCCTGACGCCTATGGGCGCCATCGAACAAAACTCGTTTATATACATTGCCATCGAACGGAATTCGGTCACCTTAATGCCCTTAACAGAAGATCATTACATTTATAATAAATTTTATTCTCCTTCTTTCGAACAGTACTCGTTCACTTCTTTTCACTGCACAGCGTGCCAACATTTGTCAACTGATAAATAGCAAAAAAAAGCATAATGCTGCCGGTGGGATACGTCGAGATAGGACTGAAAGTATGTTAAGAGCTTTTGATAAACAGAAAATGGCATATCCCAGCTACTCAAAAGCCAAACAAAAACTAATGAAATCCTTACTACATTGCAAAAACAGGTCATTGATATAGATACAGGAACAACTATACCTTAATATCAAACTGATATAACGTTCTATCACGATAAATTGGTGAAGACTGTAAGTAATGGTATCAGCATTTGAATTTATCGCCAATGTGGACAACTAGATTGAGCCAGAAAACTTAAAATACCACCGGCGTACCTGCAGGTCATGGCACTAGAATACCCCAGAGGGTTAGCAGAACCAACTCATCGTTGTTATCCGTCAATAAATAGAACTTTGCACATTACTAAAAGCACCATAGGGGAGAAATTCAAGCGAAACGAGCTCATGCGCAGAAAACAACTGTACCCTATGACGGTTACTGATTTTGGACAAGCTATTAAGGTCTTACCTCGTAGAGCCTGTCCTGAACTTGCTACTAAAACTTGAGAATCCTTCGTATGCGGCTTTTTCATCGAACGTCTTAGACAACCACGACTTAAAGAAATTTTTATTTCTAAAGGACCCAAGTGTTTGAAGTGTACATCTGCGACTTGTCACCTGGTAAAATTTTACAAAATATAACCACTACTGCACTTATTAGTTTGCCCGCTGATATTACTTTGCACAAATTTATTAACCAGAAGTAACGCAGTACAGCCATTGCAATATCAAATTTGCGATAGCACAAAACCAGACACACAATTGCTGCATCGAAAACAGTTAACTGCGTGCCTCGTCAACACCACAGAAAACAATACGGCATAAAGATGTTTGTGTCTTTTATTGATCCAATAGTAATACCAGCTTACAAATGAACTTTGGTTAACACATAAAATGTGTAGTAATGCTGGATTTTTCGGATCCAAGCGTGTTGTAATAGATAAGAAACTGTTTATCTGGTAGACTATCAAGAGCCCTACCGCGCGAAAAAATACAAAAATTTAGGGGTAATAGGCGTAATATTTAGGGGTTCAAACGTCTTCGACAATTTGGCCAACACGACATACACTTCAAGTAAAATATAAATGGCGTTGCTATTTACTCTTGTGACAACACAATTAACTTGATTTTGCAACACCGGACTGTAGCAACTTTTGACGACACACTATTATCCACTGACTCAGGGGATATTACCAACTGTGCTTCTCATCAATAATTTTGCATAACTAGTGAAGCTACTTATTTTTTAGAAACATACTTAATAACTCATTTGCCAAATATCAATACAAATTTTTGGATGTAGTTTAAATATCTTATAAACAAACAGTTATTGTTGCAGGTCAAAGAGGTTTCGCCCTGACTCGTAAACTCCTTAAATACATGGGATGTCAAGTAGAAAATATTATATTCTTAACTGAAGAAGGTGTAGCAAATAAATTTACCTGCGGTCACTTATCGCAATACTTGTCTCAGAAGCCGTTTAATATTTTGACACCTTCTTCAGTACCAAATAAACATATAGATCCAGCAAATTTAAAATTAAAAAAATCTCGAAAATATACAAACACAGTATTTTATTTTTGTTTGTTCATTTTGTTACTGGTACGCCACCAGTCGGTAAGTCAATGCCTAAGTTTCGAGCTCGGTATCACGGCCTTAACTTAACACCTGGTGCAAACCTCGATACGTTGACTCCTCGATTACCACAATGCGTGCAACTTATTTGTTGTTGTTGTTATGCATCAGTTACCTTAAGATGTGTGCTCCAATGGTCGAATGCTGTCACAGAGCCAATTCCGGGGTGACAAAAGGCTCAGCCAAATCCGGCCCATCATACATGATAAAATAGCTAAGCTATTCTAGTATGTTTGTATGAGCCGGGGGCGGCTATGTCTATGAATTTGATAGCAGGAACGGACTGCTGCAAAAATCAAGTTAATTGTGTTGTCACAAGAGTAAATAGCAACGCCATTTATATTTTACTTGAAGTGTATGTCGTGTTGGCCAAATTGTCAAAGACATTTGAAAACCCTAAATATTACGCCTATTTACCCCTAAATTTTTGTATTTTTTCACACGGTAGGGCTCTTGATCATCTACAATAAACAGTTTGCTTATCTATTACAACACGCTTTCCAATACAAAAAATCCAGCATTCTTACACATTTTATGTGTTAACCAAAGTTCATTTGTAAGCTGGTATTACTATTGGATCAATAAAAGACACAAACATCTTTATGCCGTATTGTTTTCTGTGGTGTTGACGAGGCGCGCAGTTCACTGTTTTTAAATAAGCAATTGTGTGTCTGGTTTTGTGCTATCGCAATTTAATATCCGACTGTACTGCGTTACTTCTGGTTAATAAATTTGTGCAAAGTAATATCAGCAATAGGCTTAGGTAGTGGTTATATTTGTAAAAGTTTCTACCAGGTGACAAGTCGCAGATGTACACTTCAAACACTTGGGTCCTTTAGAAATAAAAATTTCTTTAAGTCGTCGTTTGCTCAGCGTTCAATGAAAAGCCGCATACGAAGGGGTCTCCAAGTTTTAAGATCACAAGTTTAGGGACGGGCTCTACGAGGTAAGACCTTAATAGTTGTCCAAAATCATAAGCACCCATAGATTACAGTTGTTTTCCTGCGCGTGTCATTTCACTTGCAAAATTCTCCCCTATGGTGCTTTTTTTAGTGATGTGCAAAGTTCTATTATTGACAGAAGTGTCGCGCGACGAATAAGTTGGTTCTGCTAACCCTCTGGGGTACTCTAGTGCCATGAGCCTTTAGGGGTCTCGCCGGTGGGGTTAGTTTAAGTTTTCTGGCTCAAGTTTGCTAGTTGTCGCGTCTTTTGGCGACCCAAATGTGATACCGTACTTACAGTCTTCACCAATTTGAGCGTACATGATAGGTAAACATTATATAAGTTTGATGCTAAGAGTGTTCCTGTATCTATATCAATGAGCCCTGTTTTTGCAATGTGAGTTGCAGATTTCATTAGTTTTTGTTTGGCTTTTGGGGGGTGGGGCTGGGAATCATTTCTGTTTTGTGAAACTCTTAAGCATCCTTTCAGTCCTATCTCAACGTCTGCCCACCGGCAGCATTATGCTTTTTTTGCTATTTATGCAGTTGGCAAATGTTGGCACACTGTGCAGTGTGAAAAGGAAGTGAAACTATAAATGTAATAATCTTATGGTAAGATTTTGACGTAGAGCCGTTTTCAAATGGCAAATTACTGTGAGAACGGAGTTTTGTTGCAATGCGGCGCCCCCCCGTAGGCGTCAGGAGGCTCTTTCGGCGCTAGGCGGTATTAACCAGCTACGGAGAGGGGCGCCAAGTCGAATAAGGACTGTAGGCCACTAAAAAACTCAATACACTGCACAATCTGTAGTGGTAGTGCTTTGCGCGGTTATTGTGTAGTTACAGTAAGTGTGATCCCGGCAGTGAGTTGATATGTAGTCTAGGTTTGCCATGAGAAAAGTCAACAGGTGAGAACTTTGGAGCATGTGGTTTTGTTTGGTGTGTATTTTCAATTTTTTTACACGTGCTTCTTCCGGTAGTCAAGCCTCCGAAAATGTAGCGGGAAGTCTTGGTGCCTTATGACAAAGCCAGCGTGCCACGTGTCGCGAGCGTGGCGTCAGAAACTGGTTTTTGAATCTCGTTCTGTGATTGTGCTCTCCTGAGAAGGTCCCCCGATGTCCAAACTGAAACGTTTATGAA
>JASANE010015365.1:0-12718 GCA_030248225.1 Trileptium ribeirensis
TGCCGTTGTAGCATATAATTGTATGTTTTCGCTATAAACTTTAAAATATTATGTAGACCTTTTTCACATTTATGTTCCTATATTTTATAGTAAATACGTAATGCCTTAACTACTTAATCGCCTTTAAATACAACTCATCTGGCTAATGTGCGTATGTTGCTTCCACAAAATTCAAATCCAAAGAACATTTGTAAATGGTGTATTTACCTATATATGCAACTCCGTTGTCCAAATGATTCAAACATTTTGAGTTATTCACTGTGTGGAATACTCTCCCAAATAATGTTGCTTCGGACCCAGCTACAAAAATGTTTAAAACACTCCTTGACTCGCAAATACTTCCGGCCATATGATTTTTTCTGCGGTGTTTGTTTATTTCTTGCAGAAGCCGATTCGTTTAGTCCTGTTCGACAAGCCAGTGCTTTGGGACTAGCTCAAATCTTGAAACCAGCCTTATCATTGGATTGAACGATTGTCGCGTGCCTATTTTCATGTAATCCGAAGTGGGATCAGGTGAGAATAACCGGTGAGAATGTGAACGTTTATATAATTTAGTTTTCTAACCCTATATATGAAAGCAGATTGATGTTCCTTGTTGTGCGTCTCTTTCTAATATTTAGTACTCCATGAGCGATCTTGTGATAACTGTAATATTTTTAACCCTATCATGTTCGAATCAATCTGCCTATCATAAAAACTCGAGCCGATGCCAACTATTTAAAAGCCACTGTGCTAGATTTCTAGCGGCGCTTACAAACCATTGAGCTATTTAGGAGCTTTTATTCGGTTCGTTAAGGAACTTTGCAAAGCAAAGAAATAGCAACGCACGTGCAAACAAATTCAGTCGACACAAAGCTTTGTGCTTACGAGCACGGTTGATGCAAAAAATTGTTTAGAGTTGATTTTCTTTGTTTATGGGACTGAAAAACTTAAATGTTTATGCTTTAGATATATATATAGAGAGAGAAATGAACCCACGTGTATATGACCGTAGAGTTGCCGTTGTCGTGGCTTCGGCATTCAAAAACTTGGGATCCGTTTCTTCGTCTTCGAATAGACCAGTTGTCGGCAAACGTTCAAACGAATACATGTAAACCGGAAAGCCTTGCCGTGAATAAGCCATGGCTTCGTCGGCGCAAGGCGCTACAAACTCCATATCGGATTCGATCTAAAATTAAAAAATAACAGCAAACACTCTCGGTGGGTGTTATTGGAAATAATCTCCGTTATTAACGGTAAATTTCCTAAAACAGTAAAGTTGAATGCAATGCTTCTAAACAGCTACGTAATCTATTTGGACATCATAATTCAATTGACAAAACCGCTATTTTTGATCATCTGGAGATCGAGTGGACGTGGAGTGAAGGAATACTTTGGTTCTCATAGATTAAGTAATTGGTTTCAGGGCATTTGAGGCATAAAACAAATTTTTATAGGTGAGGAATGTAATCAAGCAAGTACCCCACCGGTTTTATCGATAAAATCAAGAACCCATATAAAAATTAAAAGTAAATAATTTATGAGTTGACCATTTTAGAACGAATTGTAGTAAGGGTGAAATTACTATTGTGCTGAAATGGACAAAATTTCTACCTAAGTTTAATATTAACCTTTCCACCGTTTTGTGAATTTTCGGCAATCACACATGTTATAAACGAGTTACGCGGATGTGGCAAAACCCCCAAACATACGTTTTAGTTATTCCACTATCAAAGGTACGGCTTCTTCTATTAAACATACAAATTCCTTCATTGTTTTTAAAAATCCCATAAAACTATTTCGCCGCATACAACATAGGAATTAGGAATATCGTTCCAAAATAGTTTGTAATATGTCCAATATGTTACACGAAATGATACACAGCAGCTCCGCGTACAATTAGCCGGTGTAAAGGTAATTAAACAGAAATAGATTCTAGAATCTACACTGATTACAAATAATAACACTATGAAAAGTTCACTTATCTGTAAGTTAAGGAGAAAAATCAGTATAAATTAGATTTCTAATTTTCATGGCAACAAAATAAATACGAATTAAAAAATAATTTTATTAGGACGCGAAATTTGTGGCATGATATATGATATGATACATGATATGATAGCGGTTTGGAACAAGTTTCTTTGCAGTGAAAAATAAAAATTTTACTAACTATTTATAGCAATATTCTTTAACGAAGCATAATGAACATAACATATTCAATATCTAAACACATAAGCTCAAAGCTCAAAAAATCAGCAGAAGAAAAGAACTCAGTACTAATCAAAAAATATCTGGGACGGGGGGCACAGCACGATGGAAAATTATGGTATTACGGGACGAAGTATCAACTGATAACATTGTTGTACAGTTGTTTGCGTGCCGATTACCATGAGTTTGCATGATTGACCAACTTGGTAATTTGCCGGTCAACCTACACGTGTGACTTCTAGGCATATTTCTATACATACATATATACATGATTGACTTAACTTGCCAAATTTCTAGAAAGGGCACTTACCAGACTGTCCCCAGATATATTTCTGGGGGTATTTGCGTCCATGCATGAACTGAGGAAGCCCTACAAGATTATTATCGGATCCCGTTAAAGTATTACAATACGAAGTCACTACAATCATAGAAAAGGTAAAAATAATTAAATAATGTAAAGGTAAATTAATAATAATAAATTAAATAAAGGTAAACTAACACAGTTATGTTTCGTCTATTTTGTACGACATTTTAGTAGAAATCATGAACAAAATGCAATCCGTCTAACACTCACGCCCGGTTACGATTAATTGCTGTATATATCTGGTTTTGCTCAACGCATTTGTGGTTCTTGCTGTGGTCTTAACAATGTTCAGTAAACGCGCACCTTATTTGTGGTTCTTGCATTTGTGGTTCGTTAAATGAAGGTGTGATTTCACGTTCGAAATTTTGTTTGTTTAAAACACAATTGGCGTGTGTTGAACGGTAAAGCCTATTGCCACAGAACATCAAAGGTCCCAAATCGTACATTCGGGACCGCCCAATTCTTACTGGTCAGTACTTAGGAGCTCTATTTTGGGCGTATAAACGCCTCTATTTCAAACATTCAAAACACTAACACAACATTCAGATTTCCCAATTGTGGAGCTGGGTACTATAAACGGGTACTCTACCACATACTGAACTGAAAACCGGGCCCATCGGCCCCCACGGGTGGGCTCAGGATCTAAATAACCAACTCGGGACCTTCAAAATTGTCATATTTTCCACACAAGATGGCCTCTAGCAGGGCATCCATTGGATTAATTCTAATATATTCATTTTTATCAGTAAGCGACCTGCCAGTGCTAAGATATCATCCCGCCCCCGACTGCCTACACCGTTCCTATGATCTGTAATATGAATTTCATATCAAAGAAATTTAGCGCCTGAGAGCGCTGTTTCATTTTTGTCCTCGTAGAACGCCCCGCCGATTGGCGCGAGATTTGGTTGTTTTTACCGCTTGCCTTTTGAAGGGGTGGTCAGCCTTATTACCCGTGAGCAGGCTTAAGAGTTGACCCTCCATCGGGGGACCTTCGAGCTACTAGCGCGTTGGCCAACATAGGGATCAGGCCGAACACCTATAAGGTGATAGTTAAGTTAAAGGCTAGGCTTTGTATATCGAGACCGTCATAAAACGGGTTTCGCTAAATCTCCTGAAGATTATATTGGCCAGGATTATTATAATTATTAGTAACAACTAAAAACGGTGATCTTTGTCTCTGTTATAAGTAAAATATTTTTTTTCAAAATTAGCATATCCAAGCTGCAGGGTTGGTTATTTCAGTTAAAGTCGCTCCTAGCTGATAACTTGATATCGTTGATAACATTACATATATATATTTTGGCCAAAACATTAGTATATATGTACTTATACAGAGGCGCATCGGTTGGCGAAATCCAAACTACTGTGAAAATTAGATAATATTATTTGAAGACCAAAAGATTAATACAAAAAGCAACAGCTCTGCTGTTGAAAATTAATCTTCGGCTGAAATTTCTACGCATTTTTCTTTAAAGAAATATGTCCCAGCAGTATATTATATTTCCGATTTATACAGGTTTCACAGAAAAATCGGACAGTTTTGTCTCGTTATAGCCGTTCGTACGAGACAAAAATCTGTTAACGCTGGCTGTACATTATAGTTTCATCTTGATAGCTATAAGACACTTTTGTATATTATGGTCAGCTGTAAGAAATGTTAGTCTCTTTCCAACGACTGTAGTATATTTTAGTCTTTTACAGCTGTCTGTAAGTGATTTTTATATTTTAGGGATTGTCATAGCAGATAATAGTCCTTAACATTTAGTCGTATGAGATTAAAGTATCTTACGAACAGTTATAAAAGATTTCAATTTATAATTCATACAAGTTAAAGATAAAAATATTTTAGAAACTACTGTAAGATACTTCAAAACTTTAAGGATATCTGTAAGAGGCATTCCTCTATTATAACCAGCTGCAAAAGACAATAGTTTGTTGCTGCTAGCCGAAAGAGACAAAAATCTGTTACGGCTAAGTGAACCAGGTCTATGTCTGTTTTAGCACGCTCTTAGGGATTTGTGCCTCTTTCTATAGGGGCGTTACCCCTATTGATCGGAACCACCTATGAGACATAGGTGTCGATAGCGGATAGGGAGTTAATTTCCTAAGTGTCGGACTCTCCTGAAATCATATTTATCAACCTCTTGGCTCAGCAACCGAGCCCCACCACCAACCGCAAATTTTATCAAAGATTGTCCATTTCTGCATGTATTTTTCTGTGAAACTTGCATTATACCGTTCCAAACATGACACGGTCTTTGCTAATTGTCTCGCACGAAAAAACCATTTAGGAAATATTTGACACCCGAAAAATTACAGTGCTATAATATTCGATTTTTGATTGCGAAGTGTTGTTAATTTTATTTATACACATTACATACATATAAGTTTCAGTAACCATTGACGAGAAGTTATGACAGATTCTGAGGCGACATGCTGATAACAAGTTAAAAAAGTTTTCTGATTTCTATACAAGTCGCTGTCGCTGCCGAACTCATTTACGCCAATCATGTGGATGACCACAAAAAGTGTTCAGCAAGATTTGAGAAATCTTCAACCCATCTGGCGCAAGCAGTGAAGCTGTACTTGACTCCAACTGCAACATTATCTGCGATCAAACAAAGCGACTGGAGCGAGTGAGAGAGCATTTCGAACTATCCTGAATGAAAAGCCACCAGAAGAGCTCATCAAATTCGACGATTTGGAATACTGTGGTAAATACTACATCAGTAGTCGTGAAACGCGGCATTCATCCACCGAGATAACTGACGCTATTAAAGCGCTCAAATCGGTTAAGGAACCAGGTATTGACTGAATGCCACCAGAGGCCTGCAGAGCTACCAGAGAAATTTCGGCGTTGGCGTTGGGGAAACTGTTCCAGGTAATATGGCATCAAGGACGCATATCCGCCGAGTGGAACAATAGCGGTGCTTATACTTTTAATGGCGATTCTACGCAATGTAAGAACTATCGAGGTATATCGCTGCTTCCAATTGCGTTGAAAATCCTGAAAATCGTTGTTCTGAGTTGATTCTGCTCTTACTGCGAAGACTTCAAACGCCAATACCAGGCCGGCTTTGGCATTTGTCGTAGCTGTACGAACCGAATCTTCATCATTCTGGAGCTATGCATGCAAGCTCGCCATGAATTGCAGTACGTTTGAGTTAGTTGACCGCGACTTATTTCTAGTCAATATGGAAGCAGAGGGCCCTCTTTAAAAAGACCAGTGAAAGGTAAGGCTCTATATTGTCTCATTCGCTTTTCAGCTTTACCGTGGTTTGGGCATGCAGAAATAGCCTTCGTGGAGGATGGAACTGTTCTCACCGAAGGCTTCAATGTCAGCGACTTGGACTACGCCGACAACCTAGCATTGCCATCCAACTCTCGCCGCAGTCAGTGCTGCTGAGGCTCAGCACTTTTGCTAAACAATTTGGTCTGAATATAAGCGGACCGAAAAGACCAAAGTATTTTACTGCTGCAGCAGCAAGCCAGTACTGCAGGTATGCCGTCATGAGCTTAAAATGGTGGATGAGTTTACATTACCTCGGTTTACTGGGAAACGGTCAGGTGGGGCGTCGTCGGAAATCTTCAATAGAGTTGCTAAGGCGTCAAGGGCTTTCGGATGCCTCAATAAACACCTGTGGTCACGCATACGCATTACGTTGCAAACGAAGCTAAAACTCTTGCAAGCAGCCATAATGACATGCATGCTGACGCCAACAAAATGTGAGTGATTCGAGAAAGCGACGGTTGCCGATTGAACGCATTCAATATGGTGTGCTACTGCCGTATCCTAGGCGTTTCGCTTCGAGATCATATTCAAAATTCGGATATTCGACGACGGTGTCAAGACAATGCAAAGCGACGGCGCCTCAGCAGGTTTGGTCATGTGCTGCACATGAAGCCTAGCCGGTTTCCTAAAATGGCACTTCTTTTTCGCCACACGTTGATTGAAAGCTACTACGAGGGATAGCATTCGAGATATGGTGACGAGTAGTCAAGCGCGAAATGAAGTCCGCTTTCGGTGACATTTCATGATGATGATCACGACCCGTGTTTCTTGAAATGATTACCGCGGCTACTCATCATGACGAATGGACGAGTCGAGTTCAAATGGTGGTGGCGCCCCGCATCGGCGGGCCCACTAAGATATACATGTATTATATATATAATTGATAGACGCCATAAAATTAAATATATATAAAATTATTCATAAACGCGATAAGATTATTCATAAATTAACGGAAATTCGTTTAGACCGTCAGTGTCAAACCTTCTTATCAGACATAGATGAAAGCGGTAAAGCTGATCATATCTTTGAAATAGTAAATAAGTATTATTTGGTATATTTCTTTTCTCTAAAGATGCAGATGTAATAACAACCTGAGTATTTTCCCGAATAACTTGCAGTAAAGCCCCAAAAGCGTTTGTGGATATATGCATCGGCACTATATCCACATATATTTATGTAAATCAGTGGTTCAATTCTTAGAGTGTTGGTGAACTATCAACTTAAGGTCCTGTGTTCGAAACCAGGCCAGGGTGACTTATCCAACCATACCTTCGCGGACCGTAAATTGAAGGCCCAAGTAACACTGAGGGGCAGAAATAAAATAAAAGCCATGCCGATCTCGATATACTAGGTCTAAGTTAACGTCCTTATATGAGGCATACATTAAGATTACGCCTAAGTGGGAGGCTGCCGCCCCACGAACTAAGCTGTCCTTTTTTCTAACGTTATAACGTAACGCCCCTCAGGGTAACTTGAGTAGCATGTGTGCAAAAATTACCGATTGCGAGGACGCCACATGTTTCACCAGTTGCCACTCTGGACCGCGTATGGGCCGAAAAGTTGGAAAAATGAAGATCGGCAGAACCCCTCGTTTACAGAGGGCACATTTTCATTTCTCCTTTTTATATGTAAGTAAATATACTTTGTTTACATACATGTATATACAACGAATACAATGCTTACATACATAATTATATAACTATATTTGCGTACAACATGATATTTTATGTACCTACATCAATAAACACATATTCCGTATATACAGATATACCGTATAAATATCACCGCTGAGTTTACCCGGTAATTACAACTATTAATTGTTTGTACTTGTCTTCGGGATAACGCAATTTTTAGTCGCTATGCTCAGTGGATACTGCAAATTTTTCTATGTATACTGGGGTTTTCAACTGTGTTTTATGAAACCAAACTTATTCAACAAAACTTGCATAACACCAGAAAATATTGAAATTTATTTTTCATTACCAATTAAATGTTTCCACGGAACAATATATGAATCTTTACGGCGCAACTCAATACCGCATCGTAACTCAGAATCGGTTTTGCATTTTAATTACTTCTATTTCTCTTTGTTTTCCAGGATGGAAATGCCAGGTTTTTAACTTGAATATATGCTTGCTATTTATTGAGATCTACTCTGATTTTCTTCAAAGTGTTCCAACTATGGCATGATTTTCACCCTTTGTACTTTTTTGCCGAAGAAATACGCCGAATGCCATGCGTCCTATCAGCTCTAGTTTACGTCTTTGATAAAATATCGCTGGAATACACGTTCTATTGCATCAGTGAACGATGTTTCATCATTGAAAGCAGCCATTTATAAACGATAGACTAGTCGTTGCGTTTCGGTATGTCTAAAGTTCTGCGTTGCAACAACGGCGCAAATTCGCACCGTAGAAGTATACTTTTCAAGCTACATTATTCATTCAATTGATTAAAATCTGTAGAACGACCAGGATTGCGAAATAAAATTTATTGAATCAGAGAAAAGTTTGAAACTTAAGCATTCGTGTGGTAGATTTAGGCTGACGCTGAACTTATCATAGACGGTATAAAATTTTAATAATGCTTAGACAACTCACAACTCCATTCGCTTTCGGCATCGTATTTGTGAACCACTGCCTGAGGTGTTGTTTGCCAAAATGAAGCATTTAACTTGTATTCTGATACGGGGGCGTTACGAGTCAAATGCCACTCGCTATGTTGAAAGCGCTATGACCTTAGACCATGTTCTCCACATATACATCTAGATTTAGGATCTAAATATTTGTTTGGTAATGTATTTGCCAGATTTTGCTCATTAAATATAAACAATTACAGCGTTACAATTACATTACAGACTATAAACATATCACATTCCACTAATTTCAGTGCCTGCCGAGGTGTTAAGAATCCTTTTTAAGGCCCAATGTTTTTCCATTATGAAATAAACCTTTATTACCTCAATGTAAGTCGCTAAATTTCTACTTGGAATAAGATATTTTATAATGTCAAATCTCCATAATTAAATTAGTTCATATGCATACTTGGGCGAGGCCTGATGTCCTAGGGAGACAGCAACTGCTTCGGGTGGGGGTGAGTTGATAAATTTTCGAAATTTTTTGGATTCAAAATGGTTTTCGGAATTTGGCAATTTCCTGTTGATGTTTTTGAGAATTTTCTCCAATAGTTGTTAATTTAGCTTGTTTTTGCAGATATCACACGCATTTTTGCCGAAAATTGCTAGAGGGTGCGGATCCTCAGGAGATCAAGCTACTTCCCGTTTGAGGATCGATGACGCTCAGAGTGAAGAGAGGTTTGAGTTTCATGGAAAAATGATCCCATCTCCAATATGAGCATGTATGTTCATATGGTATTAGAAGTTCCCATTTTATGAACAATAAGCGAACTTTCATTATATTTGATGGCTGACCGATGTCGCCTTTAATGGCCCGACGTTATAACGTTAGAAAAAAGAACAGCTTAGAGTGAGGGTTCGGGGGCTGCAGCCCCCGTTTTAGGCTTAGTACATGGCTCATATAGGGAACTTAGTTTAGGCTTAGTATATCGAGAACGGCATGGCATGCATTATACTTCGGCCCCTAAAGGTTTTTATTTATTTATTTTTAGTCAGACACAACAGTAATAAATATTAACAATATGAAAAAAGAATAATAAAAAAACTAAGAATTTAGTAGTGTTGGCAAGGTCAGACTTGGGCCAATACTGGATTCTAATAGCCTGCCTTGACTGTCCAACGTTTGTAGATAGTTGGAGAGACGTTTTTGGAAAATCAAGATATTAGTTCAATTACCAATTTTTGCAAAGGAGAGAGTGAATTCCACCAAGGAACATTTTTGTTGGCAAAGAAATATTTTCAATATGAAAACGAGATCTGTTGATATCAAGTTTAAAGTTATGACCTCTAGTCGGGGATAGTTGGGATCTAGAAAAGAAATCCTCAAAATTTAGTCTGACCAGACCATTTATAATTTTATAAACCATAACCAGGTATTTAATAATTCTTCTACAAATTAAGCTTTCAAGCTTTAGATATATCAAACGTTGTTGATAACCTAAATAACTTAATCCTGGAATTCGACGAGTAAAATTTCTTTGAACATTTTCAAGTAAAATTATATCTTTTCGACGAAAAGGATTCTTTCTATAACTCTGAAGCGTATTCAATTCTAGGTCTAACGAAGGATTTATAGAGTTTCAGAAGGAATTTATAATTCCGAGTATTAAAACATAAAAAGATTAGATTGATTTTTTAAATGCAATTTTAAAGTAATGATTCAATATGATCGGAGAACAAGTTGGCTTATCAGTCAACTACTAATTTCCAAGATCCCCCTAATGTTACTACATTTAGCAACGGAACTATCTAATAAGACAGTAATCAAATTTTACCATATTTTTGAGATAACCCATATGTAGAACAAAGCATTTTTGAGCTGCAACCGATAACTGCATCATAACTAACCAATCAATTACATTATCAAGATCACACTGAACATTAAGTAAATTACAACCAGGCATGAAAGAATTAAATAGTTTGAAATCATCAGCAAGCAGCCTCGGTTTGAAATGTTCTAAATGCTTATCGATTCCATCAATAAAAATAGTAAATAATGTCAGAACTGCCCCGAAGAACTTCCCTGAGGCACACCTGATAACACACGTAGAACTGTCAAATGAATAAACGTTGTCAACATAGACCATTTGATAACGATAACTAAGAAAATCAGAAAGTAACGGAAAATTTTTAAAGGTTCCATCGGCTTGAAGGCTTATAAAACTTCACTTTATTGCTTTGTTGTTACCTTCTGTTTTAATACATTTCATTAAGGAATCAGAACAGTATTGACATAAATCACAGATATATTTTGCATTTTAATATAAATCCGTTTTTAAATCGACATAAATTTCTTGTCGAAGCCATCGAGGCCAATGTATGCTCGTTACGCTCGTGCCAATTTGAACAAAGAGGTAAGAATGTATTGTGCTTTTGCAATAATGATTATGGCCAAACGCTAGGTATTTGTTATAATTTTTAAAGGTAAGTCAGGACTTTATCGATTCGTTTGATTTTTATGAACAACTGATTTTACCGATGAACGACATTTTATGCCTGTAATAGCTTTTGGAGCTCGTGGAGAGAATGCCTCCACAGGAACCCAAGAAGGGAAGATCAAGATATACCGCTGTCGGTAGCCTAATCCTAACCCTTAGTTTAAGCTTCACATTAGGACAAGGCTTACACTAAGCTTAAGGCTCGGTCGGGAAACTTCGGCCCCGGAAGCTCTAGGCTTTTCTTTTCTTCTACATATATACATCATTCATTGTGGATTACAGTAGAGGCTTTCTCTAAACGAGTGCTCCCTTTTAAAGGTAAGTGGATTATTTCAGTTTGAGGATAAATGTGTGGAAATTTAAAAGTAAACCCTGTTGATGTTGACGGAACTATGAGAAGCAATCCACTTCCTGCAAATATTTTACTAAAACTTAAGTGAATTAGTTTATTCTGATATAAATCTGCAAACATATTTGAATAAAAAGTTTTTGGCAAAGTATTTAGTCGAATTTACTGCATAGTATTAGCTTAAAGGAGACATTCCTGGTTAAAGTTCGGAACAACTTTAGACTATTTTTCAAACTGCAGCAATGGAAACGGTCCTGGTTATCAGCATTTCAAGCGTTGTTACTGTCAAATTTTCTATCATTCTTCCGCTGAAACACGTTAGAGCCGCATTTGAAGTATGTCTTATACTAAATGCGCCTGTTTGGTGGTGATGTTCCTGAATTTTCATCGCATTGGATACCAACATGACTGGTCTATATTTTAGCTTCCCCTGTAAGTTGCATAGTGATGTGGTCAGACTCACGGCTATTTCAGCTTACAGATCAATGTTAAAATACCAGTCTGCAGATATTTGTCAAAAAGTGTTGTTATAATCATGGTCTGCAGATTCAGATAGAGGACTAAACCCTGTGTTACAGTCCGCCCCAGCGAAAGCTTCCATATGTCACTGATTTGTGGATATACCAGAGATTAGTTCATCACAAAGCAGCTTTCAACCATCTAGTTTCTAAAATCAGAATAAAGCTTACCCGAATAGCAAAGGACCCAGGCATCATCGGAGACTCTCGGACTTGCAGATCTGAATTGATGATCAAAGACTTGGTGATAACGTTTCTGGCATTAAACTGTACCTGACTGCTCCGCGTGGCAATAAAAGAATTGACATCCTTTTAATGCCAACGTCCGCATATTTTATTTCATTGATTTGGTTCAAATTATCACGGGTAGCTGTATGTATTGATGTATGCTTAGGTGGAATTTGGTAAACTACCGACTTACATATCAGCTCTATTGAAATCCCAACCAAATGAAATCTGCGTCTCTGGAAATAAAAATGCCCCACTAAGGTTTGTAACCCACCGGGGGCATTAGATCATTTAGGGAACGCTTTAAATTAGGTTTATTTGTGTAAATTTGAGTTAATTTCCGGACTAAGGAGTAAAGCGACTCAGCGCTAGTCTTTAAATGGCGACCGGCTCATTTAAAAACAAATACTTGTGATGCAAAGTTATTTTGAAATTCGATACATGTAGCAGAGATGACCTTGTGTTACTACAGACCTCAGGCTATAACATTATTTTAACTCTTTGACAAATAAACATTGTAGTGAGTTGAATTGGGCAGTCACAATGAGGTTCTTAAAAATCCAACTGCTTGAGTTCACATGGAAGAAATATGCTCAACCAGCATCTGCCAAACGCTTCGAATTAGCCCTTTCCTGCATAAATTGTGTATATATTTCATGCAATGTTGAAGAAACTTTTTCAACGGCGGCAGATTGTTCCTTGAGCAA
>JASANE010015366.1:0-16262 GCA_030248225.1 Trileptium ribeirensis
AGTCGGCCTCAGAAGCTGCGCAATCAAGGTGAGTACGGTTCAGCCGTTTATTTGTTTAATGTGTGTAAAATTTATAACTTTTGGTAGGGTATGAAATAAAATATATATCTGCGTTATAAGTGATGATACATTAAGACCCTAGGAATAAACTAGTAAAACGTTGGAGTATTTTGTGTGAAACTGTCGTAGTTTGTGTGTAATCTACGGTGGTTCTAAACACCCCTAGGACCACGTAGGTTACATACCTGAGGAAATTGGCAGGCATATTTGAAGTTTTGTGGGCAATTTTTAATTAAAGTTGGTATTTGTTCCCAAAAATCCCAGTGATGGATCTAAAGTAAAGGCATGTGGGCACAGTTGACAGGCCACCGTGCCCCCTTATCCTTTTATTTAGATCTCAAAGTGGCTTTTGCTGTGTAAGCGATCCGCATCATGTATCAAAGATAATCCAACATAATTTACTGCCAACATATGGTGAGCGAATCATCGCGAAAGTTCTATTCTAATTATGCAATTTTGAAAAAGTAACAAATCGATACAGGAATACAGAAGTTTAATGAAATATATAACTGGTGAGTTATACCTTAAGAAATAGCAGGCATTAATTATTCTTCTGCTGATGCGTAATTATTCTGTTTGGTTGTGCCAAAATTTTCGCTAACCTCAACGCAGATTCATAATGCACCGCGTTAGATGCGTTCATCAGCTATTTTAACGGTTCACGTTGCAAAACAGAATTTTGCCAATTTTTTTATAAAAACAGCAGAAACACACTACTTTGTGCCCTTAGTTTCGAACCAAGGGCTGCCGCCTTTATGTCTAAGCAAGTTTTTGATCAATGGAAACACCATATAAAGTCCATGCAAAAAGAATACTTCGTGCCCTATGTCAACTTAAAATCAAAATTAACAATGGCCTCTCCATCATAGAATGCGGGCGGGGGGTGTATTCATTTGTCCACCCAAATCCTCCGTACTCGTCCCCATCGCATTTCGAGCAGTCCACTTTATATAATTTCAAATCAAACCTTCCAGAGCTCAGTCTCGTCGGTGTAATGTAATAAAGCAGCTACGACTCTTAATAGGATCCTCACTGCTGAAAGTGAGTACACATAGTAAAAAATGGTAATCCTCCACTCGAAATTTTCTAGGAATAAACATGTCTCATCTTTTTCGCACTGTAATGTAACGAGATTAGCTAGGCACTAATCTAAATTAAAAAAAGATGGAAATGTTATCATTATTTCGTTAATCCTGTCAAAATTGCCCAAAAAATAATGCAGGATACGTTTATTAAAGTATGGACCAATGGTCTAGCGCGCTGTGCGGTCCTACCAGCTTACAAGGTATGCGTTCAGGTCCCACCGGTATCTTAAAACTAAAATTTTGAGTCGTTTTTTCTCAATTAATTGATGCCTTTGATATATGAAATTATTATAGAACTAATGTACCGTTACAAAATTCTATTTGATGACCTTGGCAAGCGTTTTATTCTACTGACATGCACGGAAAGCTAGGGAGTTATATACCAAAGTTAAAATTGTGTAGATCTTTAAACATTATACGTAGAATTATAGGAGAATAGATGGCCAAAATACAGAGAATTGGTTTGAACATATGTTCCCCAAAACTGTAGAAACGTAAGGGCGACGTGAAAAATATAGACAAGTTTCTGGCATTATTTTAGCATGAACACCAATCATACCGCGTTTGTTCGGCCGTTGACTCATAATATCGATCGCGGTAGGCTGAAGTGTAGATTATACTATTTCGTTCGTTTCGAAAAAGCGGTACGTCTTCGTGGTTGCTATCAAAAGTAAGATTTTACCTTTGGCATACGTTGTAAGTTGGAGACCTTCCCGCGTGAGACAAAATGGGGTTCGACCTCGATAAAAATAACACTTTACCCTGACTAATTTTAGTTTATTTTGTTCTTGGTTAATTTCTCAATCTTTCACAAGTGATGTGTAAAGTGTAGTTTTTTTATTATTATTATTGGGTTTAAATGCCAGACTAATTATTGTATGTCATATTATGCTGCGGTAAACTGGCTAGCAAAGTAGATGAGATGAATTTCAGCTTTCAGCAATGCAGAAACATTAATATACTGTACAAAGAACTTGAAGTTCTTCTGATTAATATGTCAGCAGTAGTCATAAAATGTGGCAGAACATACAGATCTAGGCGTATAATCTTCGTAATCTGTGAAATTTTTGCAAAATTCCAAGAAATTAAATTGCAAATAGTTCGATTTAAAAATGTTTTTTTTTATTTTTTTGTATTCTGGGATGACAGAAACTTTTGTCGGCAAAAACAAAAAAATTTGAAATTTTACATTGGGCTCACATAGTTTGTCTTACTTGCGCTCAAATTGTCATTAGTCGTGTTACGTTATTCTTCAGTGGCCCTTCTTTTCGTTCGACTACATTGCAATATAGATCAAGGTAATTTATTGTTCTGTTTTAAAATATTAATGCTAAGATGCTTCACATTTAAAGCATAGCTTAAGTTATATATCGTTCGAAGTCGCTCGCTCTGTGTAGCAGCCTGGGAATTTAATTATATTATGTTGAATGTGTATAACTTTTCGATTAGTGAGTAGTGTTGTACCATCAACGTGTTAGGTAAGATTGCCTGAAGCTGCTTATACACTATAGTGAGCTAGCAGTGAAACCTTTTGGGACGACTAAACATTTGTGATAAAAACACTTTTATCATATCCGTTTTTAGTTTGGTTTCGACAACTAAGACGTAAGAAATGAGTGTTTCACTGTTGAATTTTCGCTATAAGAGCATTGGCCATCAACACTTTCGACTGTAATTTAAGTTTTCACGGTCATATGCTTTCAAAAATGTTTGGAAAACTAACAATTAATCCTGTTTTTTTACATATATATCACACGTATTCCTAATATCACCCTTCCTTTAAGTCTAATGAATGTTGCTAATAGACTTTTTAGCACTAGATCATGCTAATATCAGTACAGGAAAGTGCAACAAAATTTCTTTAGAACTCTGTAGACACACGCTATCAAATTTTTTCAGGAGCTATCTTATGCATCACAAAATTATGATGGTCGAACATCGATATGACTACAAGTTTCATATTGAGTAATAATCATGTCACGCACAAGATTTGAAATTAACAATTCAACAGCGGTTTTCCAAAATATAAAGTAGGTGCTGCTGAAAATTGTAGCGCATGCTTAATCCTTAGCATATCCAATTATTATCATTTCTGTACATTTTTCCAAACATGTATTAGATCATAAACAACACCATGTTTCAAGATAAAACCGAATATTTCTGGTATCGCGTGTAACATGGTTGCAAAAGGGAACGTGATGGTTATAACTGGAGTCAAAATTCGATAACAACGCTTTGTTCCCAAATGAATCCAATAGCTCAAATTTCATCATATATTATGCTTAGATTTTTTATCTTAGAGAAAAATTTAAATAGCAATAATGAAAGTTTAAAAATTAAAAATTCGATAATGTAAAATGATTTACTGCCCAATGAAGTTAATAGTTTGAAATTTAAAATCTGACAGTATATATCGTTTTGTCAATAAAGGAGGCTCAAAGTTTGAATTTCAACGTATGGTTTAAATTGTGCCATTATCGTTATGTTGTATATTTAAGAATTTTTTTAAACCTTAGTCACAGTAGTCGGGCGACTTAGAAAACGTTGCGAACGCTAGTGCGTGTATAAGTAATAGATCAAGTGTTACTACGGCAAATAAAATCTGCTAGTTTTTGCATTAAATATATACGCATGCACTTTCTAAACGCTTTGTAATGCTTCACACGTTATGAAACGTCAGAGTTTTTTTTGATGGTTGTGATTAAATTTATTAACAATCCAATTTTCTTACCCCACCTATGATCATTGTTTTTCGATTCTATTTTTGACATCATACTGTCGTAGTATTAATAGCAACGTTTTGCGTTAACAAGGATAAATTATCGTTGCGTTTTTTTTTTGCCTTTTCTTATAAATTATCACAGCTAGTAATGGTCACAATAAATTTCAAATGTATCCACACATATACTTATACCGGTAAATATATATAGGGTTGCTAATGCTTTGTCGTCTAAATCTATGTTGAAGGTTTTTCCATTGTCAAAACTTATTATCTTCGCTATGTATTGAGGGACATGTGGACAGAAATTCAATAGATCTGCTATGACAACTAGCGGTGTAACAGTTCCATTCCGGCTCTTAATATTCTAGTGCGGTGTCGCCAGTATGATGGGCATAAGACAATTGTACCTGAAGGGTTTACAGTTGTCGTGCTCATGTATTTCAGAACTCACTTTTCACTTTGCGATTAATATTTTTTCACCTTAATTGCGGGTAAAAATGTCAATTACGAGATGTTGCTTTGTACATTTGTTGTTAAAACTATTAATTTTGAGTCAATTAAATATTTTAAATATAATTATTTATATTCAAGTAAATTATTTACTATTTTTATATTAACCACGTTTTAAGTATTCCTGTATTTAAGATGTGTTTACATACCTATTGGCTTAACATTTTTAAGTATTACGAATTTTATTCAGACATGAAATATTTTAAAAGTATTTATATTTATTTGTGGAGCAACCGGATTCTGGATTTATAAGTATATTATCTTCTCGTAAGAGCAATTTGTTATTTTATGTATCTGCAATTTTGTTCGGTTGCATTAATTAATCGCAGGCTCAGTATATGTTTGAGTGAGTTGGATAATTTGGTGATTTGTATGTATTATATATATGTGACATGCGCCCATATCGGTAAAAGAATGATTACGAGGAATAACTCTAGAGCACACATTGACAATGGGTTAAAGAACCTTTACTTGTATATCTACATATATTCATTTCTACCGCTACGCATGCAAATGTCTCGTCGTTTTCTTAACATATATCAGTTACATATTTAATATATAGGTCTGTATATATGTGTTCTCTGGCTATGCGGAAATTTATTAGCTCGCGTGAGCACTTTTGCGATGTTCTATCAAAAAGATATTGTATATTAATATATTTGTACGTGTGTATGCGTAGGGCATTTACATTTGTCCGGACCAGTGTTCTGTTGACGCCCACGGTGTTATGTTGTTGCTGTGAATTGTTTTCTGAGAAACTCAGTCGAATTTTATTGGATGTTCTTTCGTATTCTTCCACAACTCTGTGAATTCTCCCTCAAACCCTATGAACAGATTAGAGGGTCGTCTGTCAAAAATCGTTTTCGATTGGTATTTGGAAAATTTAATTGTGAATATTAAATTGTTTTCACATAAAAAAATAAATAAGACACTAAGTTGCCTTGTATTAGTTACTGAATTTTACTTTATAGTACTGATGGTTTCCTGCTACTAGTTTATCGTTGTCTGAGTAGTTTAAGTCAGAACATCTTGCTATTATTAACTTACTGAAACTCGGGAAAAGGTTGCTTGAGCTTAAAATTTACTTAGAGATGGCATTTAAGTTAATTCAGGCTTGGGTATTTAAGTCAGCACGCGCTCTGCTCTAGGCCTCATTCTTGTTGTATCGTCAGAGAGTTTGTCAGTTATTGCTCTGCCTCACTTCAGTTCTACCGTCATACAGTTCGTCAGTTTTATTCGTTAGTTATTGAGCGACAGTTTAGAGTTTTGATCGCTGGTTGGTTTGCTAGCTATACTTCTACTTCTGTGGCTTTCTTAGTCAGTCTTATATTGTGGTTTGGAATTTACAGTGGTATTAACAGGTTATTTCTGTTTCATCGCGGCTTAAAGAGTTTGGACATTGGCACATTTGCGTACGGGGAGAGAGGCATCCCTGCTTATCGGTTATTCCGTAGGTGGTATATCAGCATTCTATTATTGGGCGATTATTGTGGACAGTCACGCGGCTCGTGGGTATTAAAGCTGTACAAAGATTTCGTGTGAAGAAGTAAAGATAGAGACACTGTGGTATGATGATGAGTATTAAAGAGCATGTGCTCACTTTTGCGATATTTTAACAAATAATTGTCTTTTGTGTATGAAGATTTTACTGATTGGTCAGTTTTGGAGGATTTTGTGTTGTGGATTTTGAACTAGTGTATGTTGCTCATCATTTTAATTGGAATTGTTTGTCTTAAACTGCAGTATACTTATACAGTTTTTATTGTATTACACCACGCACACTTCTTTTGCTGAAAAATTGAGAGTGGAATTATTTGTGTATACACGCATAGAGAGTGATAGTATTATAGCCTAGAGGCCAGGCTGATAGTTGCATTTGAGTTCTTTAAGATATTGATTTGGCTTAAGCTGTACATTGAATTAAGCGTCAGAGTTCATCGTTTTTTCGTAACGACAGTCGGACATTCCCAAAAATTCAGAGTGCTAAATTTCACTAAAAACCCTTACGTCCGATTGTTGTTCGTTACAGTAAAAAGACCAAGTTCTTTAGCAATTTTTATTTTCTTGGTTACGTTTGCAGTGAGGTGAATACCAAAACCAAAATCAATGCTGGCTTTTTACACAGGGGTAGCAGCACTAATGTACGTCTCCCACCCTAAACTCATCTCATAATCTTCCAACAGAGGGTACAACTAGTTCCGATAACGCTACTGGTTAGGATTGAAAATTGTCAATTAGCATTGCTAGCGATACCTAATTTCGACTATATTTGTTGCAAGCGGTGCACCTTGCTAAAGGTTCACAATGTTGTTCCGTCAATGGCATCATGAGCTCCTGGTGCCCTGTGGTGAGCGGAGTTCCGCAAGCCTCAATCTTGGGTCCTATGCTGTTATTTTACGTAAATAACGTTTATGAATATGTTTCGGGCAAAGTATTTAAATGTGCCCATGATACTAAGATCTGTCGTCGTTGGCTGTCCCATCTTTTTAATCCTGGTTCAGTCGACATGCAGACATATTTAGACAGTCTTATTAATTGGGGACCCGATTGGTTAATGTCTTTAAATGTTCCTAAAGTGTGCTTGTATTCATATTGACTTTAAAAATCCATTTACTACGAATGATAGTGAGCTTCCTAATACACTAATACGGATTTGGGAATCACTGTTGTGGCAAACTTGAAGTTTTCACTCTATTGTGCTCAAACTGCATTTAAGTGTAGTGTTATTGGTTTTATTCGTCGCACTTTTTCTCTCCAGCCACCTTTATACTTATTTAAAGGCTCCAAATTTATCCCAGATTGGAATACACATCAACAGTTTGGTGTTTTCATTATGTACAAAATATTAAGTCACTCGAAGATATATAGCGCCGTGCAACAAAATGTCTGTCCGCAGTTGCTCATCTATCGTATCATGATCACCTTCGTCGTCTTAGCCTTCGAACCATCGTTACGCGCATTCTTCGTGCTGACTTAATAATGATATATCGAATGGCACAAGGACTTGCTGATGTTTAACTAGGTAGGCATACTAACAATATTTCCACTTTGAAGAAAATGTGTTTGGTTGAAAATTGGTCAGATTCCGGAATTCTTCATACAGTATTTTGACCATTAAGTCACTTATATAATATTAAATAATAGCCAACCTGTGCCAGGCCAAGGCATATTCGGACTACCAGAAGCAAACCATAGTGAACTCGAGCACAAACGGGCGAAATTAACGTAAGAAATGCGCCTGCAAAGACGCTCCATCCTATTACGCTCTTTGCTCCAAACCATTGCGCCAAAACACCGCCGATTACTTGAGTACCCAAATATCCCCAGAAGAACGATCCCAAGACTAAACCTTGGATATTCTTCGTCCAAATAAATTCGCCATCCTAAAACAAAGAACATGGTTTTTTTCTTAATTAAAATGCTTTTAAATGGATCCGTCGATCATTTAACGTGACGCTTGACTACAGAGAACCGCTTAAAATTGCGGGCCAGTAAGATAATGTATTATATATATGTATATATTTATATATATGTGTCCTTTTATATAAAAGTATGCGTCAATATGACACCATTCTACCACAGAGATGTGCAAAAAATGATAGCTTGAAAAAGTGGTAAAATATAAAAAATAAATTAAATAATATTAAAAGATAACAAATATAGATTGAAAAAGATAAAAAAGTGAGTGATGCACACCAAGTAAGTACTATTGCACAGTTACAGTTGTAATATCAAGCGTGTCCGCTGTAAATAAACTTTCATTTTCATATTCCGATAAGATATATTTAAGAAGATGTTCGTCAATCCGTAACGTAGGTAAAATAGGTTACACTACGATACGAAATTAAGCAGAGATCAATATTAAAGTACACACTGCAACAGATTGCATAAAATTTTCAAAAAAAAAAAATAGATTTCAGGAATACATACAGGTATAACCATGTTTATTGTTCAAAACCATATAACAAATGGTTGGTATATGGTAAAACCATATAACCATGGTATAACAATTCAAGTTCAATATTTATCGCAAAGTATATTTCAGTGAGGAGGATTTATTTCTAAGCTGAAGTGATTCGTTATCTATGCCTCATTTTTAATGGACGAACACATGGTTACTTAAGATATCAACGAAAAACCAAAAATACTGCTCAGAAATGTTGAGAGCAATAATTTTTATAATGTTCATAACAAGTAATACTATTTTGTTAGCACCGGCTCTACTGACAACAGAAATCTCAGTGGCAAAGTTCTATTATTCTAATTACACATTTCACACTCATAATACAGCGTTTCCGTTATAAACCCAAGTACGTTTAACGTGGAATCTCGTTCGCTTGAAGACTTCTGCGACACAATTGTACTATATACATATAATGTCAAATCCTCAGACGAGCTCACATAGAAACGTGTCCCTTTAGTACATAAAATTAACGGCGTTTATTTAAAATGTGTTGTAATAATTTTAGTTTTTAATAACACGGTAAGCCAAGCAACGTAAATATGCTTTTTGAATTCCTGTTATTAATACACAAAACTATTAATGAATGTGGCATATTGCTTTCGTATGTTTGGCCGTAGTTTAGAACGTGGGGTTGGCGAACCCCTTTCCATATGTCTTATCGGCATTTGAAAATGAAATTTTGTTTACAGTTTGTGGACACGCTTAATTTTACAACTTAACGGTGTACTCGTACCCATTTAATGAGCAGTTCATCTAACACTTTATTATTTTAGTGAGAAAACAGCTTTATGATGATATAGTGAGCGAAAACATTAAAAAGTAATCCGGAAGAGGGTTCAGTGTTTTGCTTGTTTTCGACATTTTTGTGAGTGAAATAACGAAGGAAATTGTTAAAACTGAAAAAGGATTTTTCAGTTTCTAATAAACTTGTAAAAATTGAATAAGGTTGCCCTCGTTCAGGGATATTTTCTAACTTGTTTTTGTCATTTTTCTTGAGAGCAATACACAGCAGGAGATGACTTCGAAACAATTCACAACACGTAGATTTTCACAAAATCAACATAATGTCCAAATCAATCGCAATTTCGGTAAGCCAGAATCGAAAGATAGAATTTTGCCCCCCCCCCGAAACACGATTAGCCTATAATTGTATTGGTATAAAAAGGTACCTGGATAATAGAAATAGTGTTCACAAAGCCACTACAGTGATTTGATGAAGTTTGCTATTACTTTATCTAGCTAGATACAAAAAAATAATTTTTGGGCTAACAGAAAGACAATTAACCCAATTTTAGTGGTATAGGAAAGCACCCAAGCACTGGAAATAGTGTTCACACAGTCACTAGAGTGCCCAATTTGACCAAGTTTGCTTTTTAACGGGCCTAAATAGCGCCTTGGGCGAGCCAGATACGAAGACCCCACAAACACGATTCGTTCAATTTCAGGGGTATAGAAAGTTGTCTAGTTACTGGAAATAGTGTTCGCAAAGTCACTAGAGTGTCCAATTATCTTAGAATAATATACTTGCAATTTTTAGGAAATTTACCAAGTTGCAAAAGACACCGTGTTCAAAATGCATCTAGTGCCTCAATTTTCAAAATACCTTGTTCAAATTCTTTTAACGCACTCGTCGAACAGATGCGATAAATTCCTAGCATGGGATTTTTTATTTTTTCCTGGTCCGCGAATTATTTTTGACTCAAACTCCGTTAATCGTTGAAATGATCAAAATCGGTCCAAAACGCCAAAAACCGCCTAAGATAAAACTACTTAACGAGTAACTAGGTCCAAAAAACCTATTTTTAAGCCTTCATTAGAGCTACAGCACTATATATAGAGTCTTCTCCTCGTCGAATGAGTGTTTCGTGGCTTCTCATACACTGAAGCTCCAGTAACGAATCAAACTACCAAAAGCATTATCCCCCATAGTTTGCTAAAATGGAATTCAGGACAACAAATCAAATAATATCTCCTACTAAATAAAATTGTAACGCAACTATCAATTTTGTCATCAACTCATGTTTAATTCAGTTTCACCTTGAGTTCCGCTACTTTACGAGCCGGAGTGTCTTTCAAGAGCCAATACAATGATCTCAAAACCCACTTACATTCCACCTAGTAACCTAATGTCTAGTTTGGAACGGTTCATCCATTGAAATTTTAGACTATTAACAAAAACATATACAGTACACAACTCATTTTAGAATTGATATGGCGGGCATAGGTAAGAATTTCGATACTCAACTCGTTACCCGATAAGTAAGAACGGGAGGACATGCTGGGATGACATGGATGGTTCTGATGCATGGACAACTTTTGCTAAAAATTCCAGGAAATATCATTTTTTGTTCTAAGACGCTTCCAATTCCGAGAAATTCTACGATTAATATCATGTCCCACGAACTTCCGGGAAAATCCAGGATGCGGGCATCCGGAATACAATTTCATGGCTTAAATGCCGTTTCGCCTGGTTGCGAAAAGTAATTGATCACAGTATAGAAATGAATGACGTTTTGACTACAGGAACAGCAAAAAAAACGAAATGATTAAACAAATAAATTTTAACTGGAATCCCAACTTCGGCATTTATCTTTCGCCGAAGCCCCAACCACAACGCGATAACCGCCAGAAAAATATTGAATATATCAATCGTGTGATTCTTATGCATGCATGTATATATCATGACGGTACAAACAAGAAAGCTAACTGCTTCTTCGTGTGTTTGGCAGCCACGACAAACTATAGAAAAATGACACGAGTGCAAGAATAAAACTGAGGGTCTTTGAAATGTCCGTGTATCCCAGCTCTGCTATATAGCGCTGAAATTTGGACACCGAAGTATTCTACCGCAATTTGAAGTATGTGTTATGGAGTTTGAAGGTAATATTTGCTTCGGGTGCTGAGAATTTCTCCGCTCAATCATATCGGCAAGGTCGTGCTATATAATTTGTAAGCAGGAATTCTAGAGAAAACAAACCGTAACAAGACATGTTCACGGGCTTGTTCACGTTTTGAGGCCGCCGAAGCACATGTTGATGGCAGGCACTAGAGCATTGGAAACGCTATGAGATGTGCGCGCATTAGAAACATGGAAAAGGGAGTGTTGTGATACAGTACCTTTGCTCGATAACCCATGGAGACCGAAGCCGCTGCAAATGATGGGAGAGTAAAAGACGCACTGTAATGTATGTAAATCACGAATCAAAAAGGTTATTACCGGAATATTCTGATACAACAGTTAGTGCAGACTAGTGTTGTACCGGGACAAGGGCTAGCCTTAAGGGGGCCGGGGCTAGCCGAAAGTACTATGTGTACGATTTTCCAGCGCATATAGAGTATATATACCAAATATAAATACATGCCGACAGGAGGGTGGGTGGGAGGGAGGAAAATCAGATTTTGAAAACAACAGTGATTTTAACAACTATATACAGGGTTGTTAAATTTCGGCTCCTACTAATCAAATATTTCGCTGACCTTTAACGCTGCTATTGTTGCAGTTGAAGCGATAATGGATGTGTAATCGAACTGTATACACAAATTTCACTACCATCATTATGTATTATAGTTTAGGTTCAAACCATATGACGCAGAATAAAACATCCCTTATCAACATATTTTTGTCAAAAGAAAAACCATATCCAAATTTTATCCGTATACGTAATAATGTTTTTGAAATATCAAAAACTCAATACAAATCGTTTTAATAGTTTAGTTTATTAGTTCAATAAACTGTACGTTGTGAGCTAAAGTTCCACAGTTTCAGGAAGGTGATCCGGAATTTGCACTGTCCTAGTTAGTAGCAAGGATTATTCACGAGGCCCCACGGTTATGGGGGACATCAATGTTGATCACTCGTCGCCACTCTTCCCTGTTCGCTTTACTTGGTTCGATATTCGAAATCTGGTATTGTTGCCATTGGGATTGCGGCACGTATCGAAAATGCTGGTGACAATCGTTAACTGTTTGACGGACATCCTCAGAACATAGCCGAGGAACTGCAAACGCTCCCTACTCAGCAGTGTCGACACCTCGGTTTCGTGACCAACTCTTCGACGAAGGTGTTCATTCGTGATGTGATCGAACTTTGTTACGCCTAGAATCCGGCTTCGACAGAAGTTCTCGAACGTGTTGATCTGGTGTTGAGTAGCTGACTTTGCTGTCCATGTTCCGCAGGCGTAGAACAGAATCGGTCGAATGGCAGCATTATATATCTGAACATTTGTGGGAACGTACACGTCTGCCGAGTTCCACACATGCCGTAGGCCCACAAAGGCTGACCTGGCACGGTTTATGCGGTTTTTAATCTCGGTGTCGCAAGCTCATAATCCTGTAAAAGTTAACAGAATTGTTCGACATGTTCCAGCATAGAACCGTTCAGTACGATGTCTTGATGTCCCAATGCAGCAGGTCATCATCTTGGTCTTCTCGGAGATGATGACCACACCAATGCGCTTTGCAGCCGTTTCGACTCAATTGAGCACCTCTTGTAGTTCGCTGACTGACGATGCGGCTATGGCTACGTCCTCGGCATAAGTTGAAGAGGATGGGGACAAGATTGAGCCTTGTCTCACTCCAGACCTGACCTCAAAGCGTTCAGATAACGTGTCAATTATTCGCATACGGCAATACGATGGTTCAAACAGCAACTTGATTAGGACAGGAGGATTATATCTTCAGCTAAAGCCCAATCTCTGTTCTACCAATTCGGTACAAAAAATATTTTTTTCTGAAACAGTAGCCCCGGCGCCGGCACCTAAATTTTACCTTTACCGCGGGAGGGCTTCGACGTTGCCCCGGGCCTAAACCCCGGTACATCTCTAGTGCAAACATAAATTTATGTAACTACAGTGAACAATTACATTTCCCAACCAGATAAACATACTTTTAACCCAACAGACTGCCTTGCAAACTGTAATTAGGACTGTCTTTAACATAGTTTTCCAACGTAACTCCACAGTAACTGTTATCTTATCTCTGTAGCAATAATCCATAGAGATAAGGTGTAAGCATAAATTGAACTTTTTCATCCGATGTGCATAGCAGCAGAGTACAATTTGCTTAGAAGCTGCCACGCCTGAACTTTATAACTTGAACATAGCAAAATCATAAACAAATCGGAGTAGTTTAAAAGCTTGGCTTACATAAATTGCCTCAAAAAACAACCTGGTGAGCTTGTAATTTCGTAAATTAGCAACGATTACCGAGAAGTAACACTGTAATGCAGCTAGGAGCTACGTTCTTGATAAAGAACATCGTTTATTGCCAAACGCGCGAACTAATATCAAAGTGTGATATCAACATTAACGCATCTGATCAGGCGGAAGTAGGAATAATTTTTTAAAGCAGACGAACCACAGATATATCGAGCTGAACGACATATAACAACCGTAGCTCGCGGCGACGGGAAAACAGCATTATATGTGCTCAAATCGTGACGTGTGCATTCAGGGTGACACATCTTACGCGAAGATGCTCAGTGGGAAACATTTTTTCGTGCCCCTATGAAGACACAGACTCTCGATGTCGTTTGATAAACAAAGCAAGAATTTTAGCTTCCCGAATAGCTTAAAAGACCAGAACATAATAATATCACAACACATTAGGGTTAACGAACGTAATAGTCATTTTCAAAACTTTGAAACACTTATATTAAGGACAGTAAAAATGACACTCTATGAAAGCTATGGACTACTACTTTAAGACATTGCACGCTGCTCACAATGAATCAGAATGCCACACTGTTATTTAAAAAATTATCTAATATAACAGTATATATATACTTACTTTCCGAGCAGTCATACTGTCATTTGCTACATCCAACAAGTTGTCGCATTCAGATGTAGATGCTCTAACATCCTTACGCCACAAAGCCGTCGTATTCAAAAACTCATCCTGTGTTGAGCTAGGCGTCAGCCATTGAGTGTCATTGGCGATTTGTGAAACCTCAGCCAGCTTAAGCTCTTCGAGAGCCGTATTGTTAAGCATACAAACAATTGCAACGCTAAGATTAACACGACACGCGTACACGTGAAGCATACCGAGGAAACCCAAAACTGATACCATCAACCGTGTTGAGCACACCATACGCACTTAAATTTTAATATAACACAGATTGTTCGAATTATATATATATATATATATATATATATATATATATATATATTATAAACAAGTACACAAAAAAGCGAGTGGAAACAGAGCGACAGTAGCTACTCTGCGCTAACTAATTTAGGTTTCTAAAATCAACTTTCTGAAGCAATTTAAAACTCCGAAAAACAATATTACACCAGGAATACACTAAAAGCAAGATTATAGCCATTTTCCGAACATATCAAAATCTTAATACCTTTGTTTCTTCCTCCATTGATCAAACGACGATAATTTTATAAATTTATAAATCACGGCTTTTAATAGAAATTACAATTTCAAGTGTTATTTTTCAGGTCGACACCTAGCCGTTCAGATATTGGATACAAACCATGCACACACAATTTGATTTCATTATGTTCAGCACATCAATAACCTGCTAGACAAGTTTTAGCCCTTTATGTTAACCTAACTTGAAAAATTACCAATGCGCGACATTTTGATGTCAGAATTACCAAACTTGGCCTCTACATCCTCCCGCAGGATTCATATCTGTAATGTAGATCTAAAACAACGAAACTTTATTGTTTAACGGATTGCATAACTTTGTAAGGCTATCCTTCCAAATTATAAAGCAAAGACGAAATTTTGAAAATTTAACGTTTTTATGTTTTTACACTATGGCCCCAGCTCGAAACCAGTTTCTTAAAATCTGCGTATGTATCAGCAAAGTTGTTCAGGGCTGTACAGCAACTTTTCAACATTACTGATTCGCAATGTCTATCAGCAGCCAGTGTCGATTTATGAGCCTAAGTGTGAAAAATTTCCAAAAAATAGAATTTTCAAAATTCCGACCTTGTTTATTAGGGTGAATGGTGGGATTACCAGTGAGTGTATTGTAGATTTTTAGATCTGATGCATATGACTTAATACTGAGATACCGCAAATGATCAAAGTATATATAAATGTTACCAAATTGTATCAGATTTTGAAAATTGGTGTGGATATGCTTGGAGCACCAGAACCAAAAAAAACAATATGTAAATTAGATGCCATTACGGGTCGAATAAGAAATTTTACAAAAAGCCATAAATGCAGTAATAAAACGGTCAATTAAACGCTGTTTGACGAAACTCCGCTCGATCCATTTCAATTATAATATGGGTACACATCAGAGCGGAATCGTTTTGGAATCTAGTCTTAGTTCAAATTTCTGATAATACAACTCTATTATAATGATTTATTTGGGGTCTTCAGTTCTCTTAGTTGAGGTTCCTTGGGTTCAGTTAGACAAACTTGTGCATTGAACACGGCGAAATAAACTGTAGATAATCCTAGTGCATTGAAAATTTGACAAAATATAATTGTCATTTCATTTTGCGTTTACTATGATCCGATAAACTAAATGTTAGGTAGCTTAAAATAATTTAAAGTAGTTTAGTTCGCGTGAAAATCTAAATATTACACGATACAACACAACATACCGTTATTTTCGGACCGTTTATCCATTGCGGGGTAATACTACCGTATCAATACGAATACAAATAGTATACTGATTTCTAAAATTGAACTCATGTGAAGATATATCATACATATTAAAGGGTAATGATAACATATATATATATATATATATATATATATATATATATATATATATATATATATATATATATAAACAAATATCTGTATAGCAATTAATTCTGTCTATATAAAACTGCCTTTTGCACGGTGACTAGGCTACGTACCTCGCTTTTGAGAAACCTGGTCTTTCATTTTTAATAAACAGACCAAACATTTCTTAGATAACGTAACTGAAGTTTAGTAATAACTG
>JASANE010015367.1:0-23158 GCA_030248225.1 Trileptium ribeirensis
TAGCAGGGAATAACCGGAACCGAAATTTACCGGAACCGGAACCAGTAACCGGAACCGTCCATTTAAACCGGATCCGGAACCGGAACCTGGTCTTCGAAATTTATATATAGTAAAACAGATGATGGAAGAAATGAAGGTATAGTGGATTTAAAATGCATTAAAAATAACTTTTACATTAAACTTAATGTATTGCGACGGTATTATTGCCTTTCTGAAACTTTAAAGAGACTGAGGAAGCTAATAATGTTTATTTATCGATCAAATATGTCGGTTTTTGGACATTCAGAGCAAAAAAATGTCTTCCACTATACACCACTGCGTATACTGCGTCAAATCGAATGTGCTTACAAAGCTTGGAGCGTAGAATACACACTTTCGCTCTGTCTCCAGTCGCCTCCCTTTACTACACATACGTTTGTTGCATGTTCTTCTGTAGCAAACTTAAAATTATTGGTTTATATGATTCTAAGATAAAAGAATAGATAGAAGGTAATTTTCTGATCAGTGGTCAGAGACACTGTTTAGGCTAGCGTTGGACAAACAGTGCCCGTCAGTTAGATGATAATGATGATAACTTTCTAATCAGAATGCTATAGATGAGACACACTGTGATGCTGCTCGCACAGTTTCAATAAATACAGTTCATTGCCAAGGAAGCAGTTTCTTCTTGCGTTGCAGATAACGTTACTTCAATTTCACCGGATTTACAAAGTTTAAAGCGCACCGGCTGGTGCTTGACGCAATTTATGTTAGCCAAGCATACGGTAAGTACTTCTGCGTAAGCCACACTCTGTCACCGAGTTGGACCGGTTTAATTCAAATGTATCCCACAGACTTCTGGATGTGTAAAATAGCTGCTACAAGCATCGACCTGGCTTTGATTTAACAAACTCCTGCAGGTAATTATGAAAAATTCCTGCTAATATTATGTGCCCTACTTACGTTTCACACGGCAAATTGGTTAGTTAATCTTTTCTTTGGCTCGGTTGTATTGGAGTTTGATCATTGTATAATATATATTACATATGTTTGGATCACAGATGAAGCAAAAATGTGAAAAATTTCAAACAAAATTTTTAAACCGGAATTCCGGTTCCGGTATGGTTTTTGCCCTTTGCCGGAACCGCAACCGGAACACGATTTTCGCCGGAACCGGAACCGGAATTCCGGTTACTCCCTGGCGCTTAGGGGTTTCATCCAAGGGTATTCCGTTTTGACGCATCTTTTCTTGCAAATTTGCAACGCTTTCTTCCAACAACGTATAGAAAGGGCGAATAATGAAAGGGTTTTTGGAAACCCAATCACGACTCTGAGACATGTGAACTGGATATTTGCGCTTTAGGTCATTTCGGAGGCAAAAACTTTTAGTCCAGTTTATACTGGGTAGCTTATCGCGGAAAGGAACCTGCACAACGTCGCCGGTTTCTGAAATGAGCTTGAATTCGTAGATGCGGCAGTAGTCACTGACGAGCTGGCGAACCTCGTCTTGGGTATAACTAAAACCGCACTTGGCCATAATCCGAATTACGCCGGCTATTTCACGCTCCTGATCATCGGTCAGCGCTCTTTTTGACCCTTGGCGACCATTTTCGGTGCCGGTTTTTGCCTTTCGAAGAGCTGATTGTAACTTCGAGTAGGACATGTGGTACTTGTCGGCTATTTCACGGATTCCCGCTGAAGTTGCGGGGTCATTATATTCAGCTACTGCTGTTGGTAACAATGCATCTTGCGCGAGCTGTTTCGGTTTACGTTCATAATAGTAGGTAATTCAATTTAGGTTTTTTAGCCTTAGGCCGTGCAATTTCGTTATCTACACTACCCATCTAACTTTAGACGCTGTACTGCATATATTAGTGCTAAAATAGGCAAATGAGAGCAATTTATATACTAAATAAGATCAGTTTCACGCATTACGCAAGTACGTAACATTCGGTATAAACACGAAAAGCCGTAGTGCAGGAACGCAATAAAACTGAGCTGATTCTTGCGAACTATGATGCAACATTCAGACGTAGAATATTTTGACAAGCGCGATTGTTTTTTCGTGACTTAGAACATTTTTCGTCAAGAAAAAAAAATCAGTTCGTCGCACCTCTCAGCGAAGGCCGATTGGAACACCTGTCTCAACATCAACTACACAGACTAATATATTACGCTTGACAACAGTGGTAACGAGGATTACATTGGCTGGTGTTAGACATAAGCAATTGAAAAGTTTTTGTCATGAATTTTTTTAGTGACATTCCTAACCACCCACATTAACATAACCCTATCTGTTGACTAGAGCAACAGAAAACCTTTATGTTTTGTGATTGTGTAGCAGGAGCAGTACCCTATAACTACGCAGTTGTTTCCCTTGCATTCGTTCCGACAGTATACGGCCGATTTTATTTTAGTGACAATTTGGGGTGATTGTTTTTTGATGACAGTCACTATAGTTGGATTTTAAGGTCTTATCTTATGTAACTTTTTGTCCTGAACACGATGGTGCTATTAGTTCTGCAGTGCGACTAACGCCCATAGCTGTGGAGCAGGGAATAACCGGAACCAAAATTTACCGGAACCGGAACCAGCAACCGGAACCGTCCATTTAAACCGGAACCGGAACCTGGTCTTCGAAATTTATATATACTAAAACAGATGATAGATGAAATGAGGGTATAGTGGATTTAAAATGCATTAAAAATAACTTTTACATTAAACTTAAGGGTTTGCGATGGTATTGCCTTTCTGAAACTTTAAAGAGACTGATGAAGCTAATAATGTTTATTTATCGATCAAATATGTCGATTTTTGGACACCCAGAGCAAAAATGCCTTCCACTATACACCGTTGCAAATACTGCGTCAAATCTAATATGCTTACAAAGCTCGGAGCGTAGAATACACACTTTCGCTCTGTCTCCAGTCGCCTCCCTTTACTACACATACGTTTGTTGTATGTTCTTCTGTAGGAAACTTAAAATTATTGGTTTATATGATTCTAAGAGAAAATAATAGATAGAAGGTAATTTTCTGATCAGTGGTCAGAGACACTGTTTAGGCTAGCGTTGGACAAACAGTGCCCGTCAGTTACATCATAATGATGATAACTTTTTAATCAGAATGCTATAAATAAGACACACTGTGATGCTGCTCGCACAGTTTCAATAAATACAGTTCATTGCCAAGAAAGCAGTTTCTAGCTGCGTTGCAGATAATGTTAGTTTACTTCAATTTAGACTGATTTACCAAGTTTACAAGCGCGCTGGCGGGTGCTTGACGCAATTTGTTAGCCAAGCATACCCTAAGTACTTCTGCGTAAGCCATACTCTGTTACCGAGTTGGACCGGTTTAATTCAAACGTATCCCACAGACTTCTGGATGCGTAAAATAGCTGCTACAAGCATCAACCTGGCTTTGATTTAACAAACCCCTGCAGGTTATTATGAAAAATTCCTGCTCAAATTATGTGCCCTACTTACGTTTTACACGGCAAATTGTTTAGTTAATCTTTTCTTTTGCTTGGTTGTATTGGAGCTTGATCATTGTATAATATATATTACATATGTTTGGATTACAGGATAAAGAAAAAACGTGGAAAATTTCAAACAAAATTTTTAAACCGGAATTCCGGTTCCGGTATGGTTTTTGCCCTTTGCCGGAACCGGAACACGATTTTCGCCGGAACCGGAACCGGAATTCCGGTTACTCCCTGCTGTGGAGGTACCCCGTGCGGCATTTTGGCCGTTTTGAAAGTGTTTTTTTCATTCTGAGGGGGCTATCGCTATCTCAACAAGTGAAGGTGTTATTATAGTATTTTATAGCTTTTTCTTATGTAACTTTTTGCCCTGAACATGATATATGCTCCAGCACCAATATTCGCCGAGTTATTAACCCCCAAGCTACCACTCAACTGAACACTGGGGGTCCCAACTTTGCGCGCTTATATCTCAAAAAAATACCATAACGTCGGTAATTGCCAGAGATTTCGCCATTAGGGGGGTCAGCAAATTTTTAGATCCCTATATCAAATATATAAATAAATAAAAAAGTATAAACCTGATTCAGTCTATGAAAAAAACAGTGTAACACGTAAAGCCGTAACACGTAGCGTATATTGAAGACAATAAGCGTATATTGAATAAACAATTCAAGACGAATGCTGCACAACTAATTTAATTTATAATAAATTCTTGCTTAGAATTCGTGGGAAAATTTTGCGGCGGCAAAAAAATAACGACATATATATCTAAAATCGCAGCTCACTTAGCTAAAGACCATCACTGGTGCAAGGTCAGAGATAAGCTAGACATTCCATCTCTTCTGAACAGTTTAAACCAGTTGCAAGACATTGACGAAGCTTGGAGTATTTTCAAATTAACACTTTTAAATGCACTTACTCGCTGTCTTCCTATGTCCAAGAATAATTATGAAATGAAGAAGCCCATTTGGGCATCTTACGCAGCATGGCGTGCAATTAAGCGAAAAAAGAACGCATATTAACGATTTAAACGCAGAAATACTCGCCAGTCTTGGGAGACTTACTTGCAATGCTTAAGTGAATGCGACCGCTTGTGCCAAGAGTCAGTACGTCGGTTCGAATTGAAGCTCGCTGCAAATATTAAAACCGACCCTAAATCATTTTTTGCTTATATTAATCGGCGTCGTAAAACTAGTGCTGCTAATCCTGTTATTTGCTATGATAACGGCACCGTCTGCACCAATCCATCCGAAGTAGCTGATCTATTTAATTCATTTTTCGCATCCGTATTTTTACCTCCAGTCACCCAGATTGTTCAACATACTGCCATTAATACAAATAGAACCAGTGGTAGAATTGTTTTTCGTACATCAGACATTGAAAAGAAACTTTCTGAAGTCGATTGTAGAAAGGCCCGCGGCCCTGATGACATTCCTAACCAAGCTCTGAAGTTTCTGGCGAAGGAGTTATCAAAAGCGTTGAAGATTATTTTTGATCTGTCGTATAACCTGGGTAAGCTGCCAAGGGAATGGTTACATACAAATGTTGTTCCTCTTCACAAAAAAGGACCTTCGTCGGATGTTCACAACTACCGTCCTGTTAGCCTGACGAGTAAATGCTGCAAATTAATGGAGCAAATTATTTGTGAAAATATAAGCGATCACATTTGTCGTCACAACCTGATGAATACTTCCCAATTCGGTTTTACAAGGGGCAAATCATGTACAACCCAAATGCTTCAATACCTGAACGATATAACTCAGTACGAAAACAGTGGCAATCCGACCGACGCTGTTTACCTTGACTTTAGAAAGGCTTTTGACGCTGTAAGCCATATCAAACTAGTTAACAAACTGGGTTACTTTGGATTGAATATCGACACATGTAAATGGATTAAGGCATTTCTGACAGATAGGACCCAGAATGTCATTTTTCGAGGTGGCGTTTCAAGAACAATAAAAGTAGTTAGTGCTTGGTTTAGTGCTTTGGTTTTAGTTTCCCCCAGGGCTCGGTCATGGGCCCTCTTCTTTTCCTTATATACATAAACGACATTGATAATCTTCTTATGTCTCGTGTTTTGAGATTCGCTGATGACATCAAAGTGTATCGACAACTCCAGCTTCCCGACCCGATAGCTGATGTATTTACATTACAAAACGACTTACAAACACTGGAAATGTGGTCTAAAAGAAATGAATTGAAGTTTAATGTCGAAAAGTCATTTATTATCCATTTCAGGAAGAAGAATCCCAAAGCTGATTACTTTTTACACGGTGCTCCGCTTACAAAAACTTCTGCAATGTGCGACCTTGGTATTATAATATCCGACGACTTAAAGTGGGCAGAACACTGCGCCAAGGCGGTAAGCGCTGCAAACAGGATCTACGGTCTCGTCAAGCGCAATTTCAAACATCTGACCAGATCCTCGTTTTTGTTGATCTATAAATCACTAATAAGGCCGCATTTGGAGTATGCTGCTCAGGTTTGGTCTCCATATTACAGAAAAGACATTGCTCTAGTTGAGGGCGTTCAGAGAAGGGCAACCAAACTACTTCCAAGTATTAGACAATACAGTTATGAGGAAAGGCTGCTATATCTACAGTTACAATCTCTTGAAACGCGTAGGCTCCGTGCTGATGTGATACTGTTGTTTCAAATTGCTACCGGCAAATCAGGACTAGAAATCAGCGATTTTTTCGAATTCACCGCTAGTAGTAGACGAGGTCACCATCTGAAACTTCGCCCTCGAGGCAGCCCACGCACCACAGCTAGACTCAATTTCTTCAGTCAGAGAGTTGTGAACTTTTGGAATAACTTGCCACCCAGTGTTGTCGCCGCTCCAAATGTAGCGTCGTTCAAAACCCGGCTCCATGCTTCCGGTTGTTTACCTGTGCTATGACCGTTTTGCTGACGTGTTATTTTTATTTCAGGCCCTACCTCATGGGCCTTGAGCCCTGCTTTCAAGGAGGAAGTAGCAGTTGCGATATGGTAACGCAAACACTTTGAAGCGGGGCTGAAGGTAAATAAAGGTAAATATATATATTCGAGCGAAAATAACGACATATATATATATTCGAGGGAAGGTATATATGATTTAACATGATGCTATTTATTGTAGAGTATATAGGGTCAGGATCTAAAAATTTGCGGACCCGCCCCTTTTGGCGAAATCTCTGGCAATTACCGACGGTATAGCATTTTTTCGAAAAAGTACCAGCGATTTCGCCCAAGGAGGGCCGCAAATTTTTAGACCCTATATTGTTAATTAGGACCCGTTGTTCATTAAAATTTTCAAATTTTAAATTTGACTTTTTCTTGGAATTTTTACATCTTATATAGAGTAAATGGATCTCCTGCACACGATGCAACTATTTATTTTTACCTAGCTATAGCCCTTTGCCCTGAAAATGGCATTTTTTGACCCATACCAAAAATTTTATCCATTTTTGAAAGTGGGTCTTATCGTATTCTCCTATCGATTCTGCACCGGAAGACTTCAAAAAAAGTGGTGGTAGCTTAAGTACTTTTTTCACAAAGTGCGTTTGAAAAAAATTTGTCAATTTGCCTGTAGGAACGTTATTACATGCAATTGGGAGGCTCAAAGTAGTGCCAAAAATCGACCCGGTGGAACCAGGGTATGTGTGGGTAGAGTACCCCAAATGAAGCGTGTGTATAAGTTTCTAATACTAAGCTTAAGACCATACATGCCGGCAGGGGGGGTAACCCCCCTTGAGGCCGAAAACTTAAGCAAAACCCAAAACCCAAAACGAAAAGACCATTGGGTTTACTTCTTGAGTTCCACAAATTTGCTACAACTTCGATTTTTGGCAACTTTTTGACATTAACTGGAAATTGCATGCCAATTAGTTTGTATCCTTGTAGCGACCGTGTTCCCATGCTCTGCGTTTGTCCCTTAAATGTTGCGAGCTCAATGAACTCTTTTTTCTCAGGTTTCTGCGGGTCGTCTGCGTTTATTTCATTTATTACAACTTTGTCGCAAACCACAACGCTCAAACGCACAACGCAAAAATGACAAGAACCATAGTACTTACAGGAACGATCCAGACAACCGGACTTCCGTTTTCGGAATATCCCCGATGTTGCTTTTGCATTGCCGCTCCTCGTATTATAGTTATTACTATAATTGTTATTATTATAATCAATCAATTAAACTTGTAATTTTTAACTAAAATATATTATAATATATACATATAATTTTTTCACCGTTTTGTACGCTTATATTAAACGTTAAAAACGTTAAAAACGAATCTGCGAATATCTCAAGCCCAACACAGTACACTCTGTTACGGTACACTGTGTTCACTGAATGCATATTTCACAAATAACTGTTCAAAAAGCTACCGCGCTGTTTTCATGTTATGAATATCTATTGCCAATTTTAAAAAAAACTACTTTGCTTTCTTTTAATGAAGGTTATTCGTGCTGGAACATATTCTGAATTCTGTTGCTAATCTAGCATGATTTTTCAGCTCTGAAACAGGCATGTATATGCAAATAATAGTTTGAAATATACCGGGGAAGACAACTTTCAACCAAAAAATTTTCTAACAGAGACAGCTAAATCAACAAGTGTCTTTGATTGTCCTAACGAGCGTTCTGGGACCGAATCGGCACCAGTTTACGCAGAGATAGATTAAAATAACTGAAAGAATTACTGTAGATCAACAAATACGGTGAAAAAACGTGCGCAATGTGCGCCTTCGCGTTTCTTGCGGTGCATGTAGACAAACTGAACACGTAGGTGAAAAATATACATCCGACGATAAAAAAAGGTTTTCACGAGACCGACCCCCCCTAGACAAATTTGGCCGGCCTGGGGGAGTTACCCCCCGGAGATGGCCGCGACCCACGCCCCCCGTGGGGGGCCTACCCCCCCCCCCCCCCCCCGCATGACCGACCGTCGGCATGTATGCTTAAGACCTATCTATCTAGACCAAAATTTTACGCTGATTTAAAAAATGGCACCCATATTTACGTGCGACTTAAATTCGTCGAGTTATTAACCCCCCTGCTACAACCCCTATAGTAGACTAGTGAACACCAGAATTTCTGATTTTGGTCAAAAATAGCTCGACGAGTATTGGTCCTAGAGCAAATCTAATTGTATATTCGGATTCTACGGGTCCAAATTAATAAGATAGGATAGTTTTCAATACTATTCGGTCCCCCTTATACACTTTTGTTGCGTTTTCTGACTGTTCGCCGCTTCTTCACGACCTTCTTTTTAGGTCGACCTCTTTTGACCTTTTTTACAGCTTTTACCTTAGTCTTTTTACGCACACCTGCCAAACTAACCATTTTGACAGGAATACATGCATGCCGAGCCATATTGTAAATAGTAGGAGTTGTATACATTATAAAACTGATTTTACCTCAGTACTGCTCAGTGTTTATAGATTTCTGGGCGCAAAAAGTATTAAATTGTTTTCTTTTGCTTTGGAGGCGTAGGTATGATCACAGTCCTCTGCTCCACTGGATTTGGAACTAGAACTAATTCGGTCGCATAGAAACTTCGATTCAAAATTGAATTATTTACATCTGAAATACGATACGTGGCAGGATGAGTATGCAAAATTTGGTTAATTTGATAAATTTCCTTTGAAAACGTCAGGTCGTGACCTCTTGCAAACTGCATCTTTTTCATCTTAATCCTAACGTGATCACCTACTTGAAATTTCGGAGTTTTGAATGACTTTACTTTGGTATACATTCGTTCGTAAATATCAGCCTGATTGGAAGGATTTACTTCACTAGGAGAAATTCCTCCTAACACCTTCATTTTTCGAGAATTTAAACCCTTCACAATTTTACCGAAGGACTGAATAAAGCTCAATTCTTTCGCGACATACAAAATTTGTATATAGTAGACTTTAATAGTCTAATAGTACGTTCGGTTTGCGAGCTTTTGATATTTGGATCAGTTGTAAAATACACATTTACCTTTATTTACCTTCAGCCCCGCTTCACAGTGTTTGCGTTTCCATATCGCAACTGCTACTTCCTCATTGAAAGCAGGGCTCAAGGCCCATGAGGTAGGGCTTGAAATAAAAATAACACGGCAGCAAAACGGTCATATCACAGGTAAACAACCGGAAGCATGTTTTGCAAAATATTCATTTACAACTTTGTTTTTAAACTCTAAGCCATTGTCAACGTTTATAGAACTAGGCTGACGATGTGAGGTGCTAAAAATATCTTCAAACACTTTCCTGACGTTTTCAGGACGTTTTGATTTTAAAGGTTTATAAAAGAGAAATCTTGAAAATTGATCAACACACACAAGAATATAAGAAAAGAATGAATTGAATCGCTTTAAGTATATAAGATCAAAGACAAAGAACGAATTTACTATACAGATGTAAATTCATTATATCCTTTTGTTTTGAGGAACAAAGAAATGCCTATCAAGTTTCCGGAAATTATAACCGAAAACTTTCAACCGATCAATGAATATTTTGGATTGGCGTACTGCAAGATACTTCCACCTGAAACTGCTATCCTTGGTGTGCTGCCATATTCTGGATCGGATGGAAAACTGATATTTCCACTATGCCATGCTTGCTCAACAGAGACATGCAACAGAAAATGTACTCACGAAGCTAAATATCGATGCTTGCGAGGCGTATGGACAACTATTGAAATAATATATGCACTTCAAAGAAACTATACACTGATTGAAATCGACGAGGTATGGCACTTTAAAGAGCGATCGAAAAAGGTGTTCCAGGACTACATTAATACCTATTTGAAGCTGAAGACCGAAGCCTCAGGATTCCCTGCCGAATGTCAGTCACAAGAAGATCAACAAATCTTCCTACAACAATGGAAACAGAAAAAAGGCATACCCCAGATGCCAACAACATGAAAAGGGATCCTGGCATACGATCAATCGCAAAGCTGGCTCTAAATAGTCTATGTAAGTATTTTAGTCGTTATGTGTACATTTATATGTAAATGTTTGATTGCAATGTTTGTTTTATTTATAAAATATTGTTGGATTAATGTATAGACAGTTTCCCTAATAAAAAAACAGTGCGGCCTCACAAGGATTTCGTATAACGCCGATTGATAACCAAGTTAATTTCAAACTGGTAAAACTTTCAACCGGGTGTGCTATATAGGACAGGTGCAATATTTCGCTTCTATGGTAAGTGTATATTGCACAGGCTGCCTAAATAAGTGTTTTATTTCTAGGGAAACTTTTCCTAGAAAAAAACCATTTATCCTAGAAAAAACGCTCGAAAAATACTGAGAAACACTGAAAAAATAAAACCAAACTGCACTTAAGAAAACAAAATTTACCTCACATGGATGCATATCATGTTTCGAAGCATCAGGTCTCACTGCTGCAGCCTTGAACATCGACGATGACTGTACGCTTTATGTAAACACCACTTTGTCACTCAGAATTTGGGAAGCCGTGTTCACACATGACTAGAAGGGGCATTATTTAATGATGCAGTGCTGATATAAGTTTTGAACTTATAGTTTTATAGGAAATATAACAAGTATAGAGTTAATTGAATGAATAAATGCACAGTGAAATGCAAGAAATATATATTGTTAATGCTGTTAGGAGTTTGCTTGATATATTTAAAGGTTATTTTTGCTGATTATTTAACCTTCTGGCAACCCCTTAGCCTTAAGCAGTTGCCAATAACGTTTCGCCTGCGGATCTTCCTCGAACTTGAATAGAAGCTCTTTGCTCTTGTCATCAAATTGAGGCATAATCGGACCCAAAAAGAGTCGGTCAACCGCAATGGCTCCACCGCCGGTGTCGTCGACAACGGGCCACCGCCAGGCGACTTCGGAGGGCAGCGGCCGTGGCCTTCGCGCGAGAAATTTCATGTCGACGCTGTGAGCATCAGCTTCATCATCAATGGACCAGACATGAACCACTTTGCCCCAATAATAATTCTTGTCGTAATAAACAGCATAGAATGACCCAATGGAACTGTCGTCCAACGTTGCACGAAGATCGTTCATTTGGTCCATAAGAGCTTCGTACTGATAATCAGCTGGGGCGTCCGATTCGTCGCCACTGGAACTGTTGCTGACATAGCTTCCAGGTGAATCTGAGTCTTCTTCAGCATCTTTTGATGCAACCTTTCGAGCTTTCTTTGGTTTCACAGCTTGAGCGTTTTTCGACTTAATTTCTAATCGCTTTGCAGCCGATTCCTGTTGACGTTTTCCTCGTTCTTGCTTCTCTGTTTCTTTAGCTTCTATCATTTCCCGGAATGTTTCGCCTGTTATCACGGCAGCATACGCCCCAATTCCGCCTCTGATGTTCTTTCTATGAATTGGTTTCGGCTGTTTTTGAAGAATTGCATCTGCAAATGTATTTGCAGGATCCTGTTGAAGAGACCACGCCAAAACCCATTTAAAACCGGGCGGTGCCGGCGTAGAAGGTTTCGCCGGAACCCTAACTCGCTCTACACTGGTGTCACTGATGCCGGATGGCGTCGGTGTCGCACTGAAAAGATGACGGGAAGTAGTTGGCTGTTGCGAAGATTGAACCACCGGCGTAGGATTCGTCTTGTGCTTGCGTGGCGAACGTCGAACTCCAGATGATGTGCTTGACTGATTCGACGGAGAAGGCAACTGGGGGATCACGCTAATTCCGGCCTCGTTCGTAGTAGGCACATCGGCGAACATATCCTTGTATTTGGCAACGTCGGGAATGCCTGAATCAGTCAACGGTTTACCATCAGCGACCCAGGCGTTATATTCTTGTAGCAGCCGAGCGTCGAACAGAGATTTGTTGTATTTTGTGGAATCGCATGGAAATATTCCAGTTTCCACAAAGCCGTTGCGACAGTTATCTGAATTCAGACGCTGGTGCCATACTTTAGAAAGGACTGTTGCGAATTCCGACTTATTGATGGCAGTAGTCGCCCCGCGCGCTCGAGTATGATCGCTGAGAAACTTATTCCACACTTGCTTGATCGGGCCGAAGCAGGTAACGTGCAGCGGTTGCATTGCTGAAGTAGTATGTGGCGGCAGTTTTAATAGTGTCACATTGGCCTTCACCGCAACATCAATTATTCTTAAGCTTACGTGTGAAACATGACCATCGCAAATTAGTAGACATGGCCCGTCACCTTGGGACCGTCCAAATGGGATAAAACACGCTGCAAACCAACATTCGAAGATATCGGATGTCATCCATCCGTTCTGTCTGACGGCGTATTGTGTATTCGAACACTCCGGAGTGTCACCGCGCCACTGCTGTTGCAGCCGCCCTTTGCCAGCGAACACGATTAGAGGATCCATACAGTTTCCATACGCGCACGTTGTGGCCAAGACAGTGGTATACTCGCGCCCTGCGCCGTGACGCAATCTGCTTGTTTTAACGCCATGAATTCCCACGACCTTACATTTCTCAGGATCGTGATTGAATCCGGTTTCGTCACAGTTAAAGATACGATTACTGTCTATACGCAAGTCTTCAACGATGGTTTTGATCAAGCCGTATGTGTGATAAATAACATACGGGTCAGCTGTAACTTTGAATCTAGTGAATTGCATCAAAGTCGTATTTTTAAGCGTTGAGTTATGGCGACGTAAGCACGCCTTTACCCATTTGTAACGCGGCTTGTCGTCGTTATTGGCGAAGTAGCGACTGCGCCGATTCTTGATGTCCATTTTGATCCACCCCTGTACGTACCGCGGGATATCCATCAGCAGAGGCGGAAACCCACGGTTGCATAATACTTCTATGAGAGCAGCAAACTCCTGCTCCTGTTCAGACGTAAGAACAGCAGTTCGCCGATGTTCTTCGTGCTGGTAAACTGTGCATCACCGCGTAGTGCTCGAATTTCTGAGATTTTAGTTGTAGATATTTTATATCGACGACATGCTTCTCGGAGCTTCAAGGCACCGGTCATTACAGCCTCGGCTGCGGCGCGCAACTCTTCTTGAGACCATTTCTTGGGCTTATGTTGATACCCCGACATTTAGCTCCAATGTACGAACAAATTTATTTATATATATAATTCGTTAATAATCTAATCCTTAATTTATATCAAATATATAATACGTAATTCATATCTATTCTAAAATACACATTGAATACATGGAACTGTGGTGTTTTTCTCTAGGGATCAATTTTTTACATAAAAAAGTTGGTATACACCATCCCTAAAATAAAACAGTGTTTTATTTTTAAAGAATTGTTATTGTAAATTTGCCCTAGAAAAAAACACCTCAAAATCGGTAAACATGAGCGAGTTACATAAAAATAAAAAGATTAGCGTAAATCTGCGACATTTCTTAGCTATACCACCTTTTTTGCGCTTTAGAAGGATTACGAATTACAAGTCGAGATCTTGTGAAAATAACTGACCTCCTTGCGTTTTTGACTGTTTTTTAGAAACACATTTCAATGACTACTTTTTTATTCTTAGAATAGAAATGTCTTCAATGCTAGGTGCATAACAGACACCGCAGATGCATGGCTTTCGCAACGAGTGTAAACGATTGACTCACCATTTTATGGTGAGGAGAAAACAGCTGTTACTTTTTAGGGCATGATTTGAGATGTTTTATTTTTAGGGAAAATGGGTATATATATAATTTGTGTGCTGGTGTGTTTATGTGTATGTCAAACGTAACTTTTTTAATGTTTATTTTGTTTTCAGGGGGAAAGTTTGGTCAAAACATGAATTTTGCAAAAGCAAAATATGTCGACAACTACAGCGATTTCGTGAAGTGTATCTCTGATCCACGGCACGAAGTCACAGAAGTCGAAGTGGCTGGCGATAACATGATGCTTGTTAACTACAAGCTAAAAAAGAAATTGAAACCCCTGCAGCTTTCTCAAATATGCCTATTGCATGCTTCACGACAGCGCATGCTCGTCTACATCTGCTGGGATTAATGGAAAAAGTAAAGAGTACGATTCTTTACTCTGATACTGACAGTTTGATATACGTGAGTGATAACGAAGGAAGAGAACTTGAAGAATCTGTGTTTCTTGGTGACTTAAAGAACGAACTGGAAGGATCTTTTAGTCCTGAAGCATACATCACAGAGTTCTACTGCACAGGCGCCAAAAGCTACTGCTACAAGGTCAACGATGGTGGCAGTATGACTAATGTTTTTAAAATTAAGGGTTTCTCTCTAACAAGATAAAATATGGACATACTGAACGAAGAAACCTTTAAATCTATACTTCTGGGACAGTAAAATGAGCTGATGTTGAAAAACTTTGTGATTCAAAGGAAAAAGAATACCGTGGAACTATTTTCGAAGAACGTCATTAAGAAATTAAAATTTACTTTGAACAAAAGGCTTTCGTGTAAAGACTACACCACAAGATGTATTGGAGACAAAATGATTTGTGAAGATGATTCGATGTGAAAATATATGCATGTCGTATATTATATATTATGGTTTAATAAAAATCATATATATCCGTGTGATTTATGTAAATATGTCTACCTTAGCGAGAAAGGCACACAAAGCAACGAAGCGAATCAATAGTCGATCGAGCAATAAATTTTTGCTCCCCATATTTTTACATATTTTATTTTTATATTTTTTAGATAACAGTTTTAAATTTCTTGTAAAAACTGAAACAGAACTCTAGTAAAACGCATATCTTTCAGTTACATAAATTTTGTATATACACAAAATATATGTACCTGAAGTAATATGCAAACACCTGAAAATTATAGGAAAACTGATAATAATAATATATAAAATTATGAGGAGCAGACGAATCCTTCGATGTCGCGGAAGCTCCTAAAAATTAAAAAATAATAATCCTAAATATTTTATATAAATATATGATTTTGAAATATATGAGTTTCACAGTTCAGGTGCAGTCTGAGGCTAATAGTCCGATTGTTGAATGTTACTTAAATACGTTTTTGAATTTTGGTTTGCAGGGTTACCAAGTATGTCTCAAAAATATCTATTCCGCTACCGATTTTTAATTTTCCTTCTAATTCTTGTAGCCTGAGATATGTTACAAAGTCGAAAACTAGTTGCGTAACTTTAGATCAGACAGTACTTGCTAATCCTTCACAACTGGTGTCTAGACTACAAAGTCTGATTGGCTTGAACGATATCAAGATTACTTACAGTGGTACTACTGGAAAAGTTACAATTAAGTGCCTCAAAGGAGTAAAACTTGATAACATTTCTCCAATTTTAGTAAATGTTTTGGGTCTGGATGCTAACTCGGTTTCAAGTACAACAACAGGCAAACATATGTGTGATATAAACATTTATAACAGGGTGCTATCTCTGCAGGCGGATTTTATTGAAGACCAAATTATTGAAAATAATTCACAAAAAATATATATTAGCTCTTGTGCCAAATTTCCATGCTGATGACGGTAGCATCTTTTATGAACCTAAAAACCTAAACTACGTACCTTGTAATATACTGTATACCAATAAGCTTAAGCTTAAATGGGTATATCTCGATGGATACCCCGTCGAATATGGTAACGGCAAAGTAATTATTGAACTAAAGTTTCAAAAGATTGAGGATATTTTGGATAATTTTGTCGAAAAAATGTATAACATTATGTAGTGTAGTTGTATGAATATCTCGAAAAAATAAGACCCCTTTTGTTGACAGCCGTTTTGTGGTGGATCACTTGAATGTTTGGCAAAACACAACGCACGTTTTTGAGGAGCTTTGACATATTTTGCGAGGTTTCTGAAAAGGTGCTCTGATGCATTCGAATGTTTGTCAAAACACTACGCACGTTTTTGAGATTTATGAAAAAGTACCACTTGGGACCACAAAAACGGCTGTCACCAAAAGGGTCTTATACTACTTGTATCGTTTCCCCGATTTCTTTTTCGCGATCTTCTGTTGCGAATAATTGGTCGGTGCTTGATTCTTTTTGAAACATCTCGGTATACGTTCCTTGTAGGCTTCTTCTTTCTTGCCTTTGTTCTTTTCTTTTTGGTTGCGGCGTATTCGGATCGAATTTTCGCATTATTTCTTCAATTTCTTTCATCATATTAGAACTTTTCGCTGTTTCTTGCGCCTTTTCGTTTGATGATTTTTCGCTCTCGACGTTCTTTTTCGTCGTCGATTCTTTGCCAATCGTTGCGCTAGGTGGTGTTCTCTGTAGTGGCATTTTAATATTTAGTATTTAAACATGCTTGCGTAAAAAACGCCCTGATTATGTGGCCTAATACTTGCTATTACCGTATATATTACTTCTATTTTGGCTGCTGCTTATGACTGCCTATTCAGGCTTTTGACGGCTATCGGTATTAAATGGGGACTGGTTTCGTCACCTGAAGAAGTGTGGTCCGAGGTGTGGCCAGTATCATGCAGGTGGGGAAGTATGATGGGTCGCGCTTCTACCTCTACCATGCTTGTGCCCTATATTTTGCGTTGCGGCGCGGTACTGCTCTATCACTCCACGTTTAGGTAATAAACAATAAACCCTTGGCAAGAATATTTTATTACAAAATATGATAAAATGTTAAGGCACACAATGTTAACACCCGTAGCTTAGATCCGCGGCACTACTCTTAGTACCCGTATAGGCTAATTTACGCGCGTTTCCACCGGTTATTTTAACACAGTTCGGCTCTAAATTTGGTTAGAATTCCGTTAGAAATTCCAGCCGTTTTTGCATTTGCTTTACTATAACTCGGCCACTTGATCACTCGTTACGTACTTGCTGCTCCCGATTTCTGATACTTTTGTCAGGTTATGTACTATTTTATTACTCCTCTTGTGAGATTGGCATGACTACCCCCAACTGGCTGGTAACCGTACGAGTATATATATATGAGTACCTTAACCTGTTCCTAAGATTCAGACTACTGCGTTCCGTATTTAATGGGTTATACCTTGAGCGATCGATGTTTAGATTTAGGTTAGCTGGTAATCTAATACCGCTCTTGTCAGTTGCTACAACCGACTCTCGACTGGCTAGCCGACTGCAGGATAAATTTATTACCTCAACCCAAGCCTTATATTTACTCTAGTACTTGCCAGATATATTACACAAGTCGCCCCTAACTGGCTGACGAACAATGTTAAATACAACTGCGTAGTAGCGGTCGACTACTAGTGAGTCGAACTTTGCTCAAGGTCGTACAGGCCCCGACTGACTGCTCGTACTAGAGATTCGAGGCCCCCGACTGGCTGACCAAGAATAGTATTATGGGATCGACTGAAGGCTCGAGAGGGTAATACGATTATGCTCCCCTTACTCTCCCAGTCTTCTCAAGAATAGCATTCCTTGCTGGGCCGCCCCGACTGGCTGCCGCACACAACGCGTGCTACTAACCCCGAACCCACCTGTACTCTCGCCTGTGCAATGCTCACTCGACGCGTAGGAGCCGAATTAGTAAGTTATTAACTGATATAGTTGATACTCGATCGCCCCTAATAGCCTAACATTATAATTTCCTAGGTTTTATTTTTGAAAAATAGTATTATCAAGGTAACTCATATCGCGATTAAGATTCCTTAAGTGTGAAACAAGTCCTTGTTAGAACAACAATGTTTTTTATCCGATATCTATATAAGCCACTACAAGATTCGATCCACTACCAGTAGTACGTAAGGAGCGAAACGCGTGTAATTCTTTACACTAAGTAGCAACGAGCCGAGTATAGGCTATTTTCACGCACAACTCTCTAACAAAATATCCGTAACACAATAATACGAAGCTTCCGGAACGCAAATTCTTTGCGTATCGCGATTTCGAACCATAAAAAGCGATTAGAAATCCACAAAACGTCAAGCGAATGCTCTGTAACTATTAGAAATAATGCGTATAGGCTGACGTAACCGCTGTAAGCTAGTACCAAAAAGCACTAGCTAAGTTATCTTTTACCGAAAATATTAGCGATACTAATCATATGGCGTATTATACGTATAGAAGGTTAAAACCGTATATATATCAGAAAAATCAACATTCTGAACTCTGTCAAAGATTTCACAAGACTAACTATGTATTTGTTATATTTTTATATTTCCAAAGGGGTAAGGGTGGATGTATTTTTATTATGACGGCTATCGGATTATTTAATTGGGAGGAGATTCGTTACTCGAAGATGTGATGGTTCGTACGCGTGGGCAGTAGTATGTCGGACGGTTAAGTGAGGTTTGTACGAAGCCCTCCGGAAGGCTAGATCCGTATGTGCGTTTATTTATACACCTTAACCTCTGCCTTAGATTTACGCAGTTTGATTTCCTTAGAGCCACCAGTATCCGGTCGGCTTACTGATGGATCCTGAGTAACTAATATCTATTACTTTCCCCTGTGGTTTCGTACGTAGACCCTTTATGCAAATTAGCACTAAAATAGAAAAGAAAAAGCTCTAGACAAAAGAAAAGCAAACCCACGGACGTAGTAGGGAGGGAGGGAGGGATATAATAATTGAAATGGTGATCCAACCCGGGTTTTTAAAAAATTTTGGGGTGGGTTTGTGCCGGAAACCTCTTGGTAGCCTGGTAAACCCCTAACACTTGAAATAAATCAAAACACAAACGTAGGGTAGCAAATAAAGCTAAATAAATCAAAATATGCCAATTAAGCCAAATCTAATTTTAGATTTTTGAATAACAAAATTTCAAAAAAAAATAAAATTTAAGATGAACTTTTTAGGGACCGATAAATGAATAAAATTGTGAAAAACCCAAAATTTTAAGGATTTTAAACCTAACCAGACTATAGGACCCTCAACACAGTCTGCTGTTATTTTAGGTTGTTTTCTGGGGGTAGGGGTTGGATAGGGGATTTTCCTTAAATCGGCTATCGGAAATAAAAGGGGACGGGATTCGTAACCGAAGGATTGTGCGGTTCGAGGTGTGGCCAGTAGAATGATGGTGGGACGCTTGGTCTGGCGCGCGTCTTTCTTTTTCGTGAGCGAAGCTAGTGCCTTATATTTTGGTTTGTAGCGTGATCCTTGCTAGGCTCTATTGCTCGCGTTCCAGATATTTGGGCAACAGACACGAATATATAGAATGTTTGTTACGAATGATAAAACGTTAGATACTAATAACACCGCTGATTGCACTATTTTTGATAACCGTCTCGGAATAGCTACTCTCATCGCTGCTCGATTCGAAAAGCCTCGGTACTGTTCTTTGGTACCGTATTTTTGCTCACCCAAGCTTCGCACTAATGCTTCTAGAACAGTTAGCAGAGCTCCTGCTACCAAAACCGAGGTACTTTCCGTAGCACCGCGCTCTTTCTAGCTCACGCTGACACTTCACCGGACTATCTAACACCGTATGGCTTTACCCTTGCACCGTCTGACACTCGATTTGCGGAGTCTGATGTTTCACTGTTACTATACACCTCTGCCACGAATTTCAGTGTTCTTGACAATCCCTGTTTAGTACTTTAGCCGTTAAACTTATTTAAAACTGACAAGTATTGACCTAACCCTTAACCCTAAATTATACCGACTAATGTTTAAAGGTTTTCTTACCTATCGCTCCTAGTAAGCCTTATTGCCACTGTTCACGATTTTTCTTCAGAAAGATATTAATAAGTAAAATATTACCGGAAATAGTACTTATTTGTGTCGTTGCTCACAGTTCTTCCCGTGCACTAGACCACTTTTCACTCTAATCACAACAGTCAAGCGATAACTCTGCGCCAAATCAATAAAACCGCTGTCAGCTGCTACTACGAGGAAACCCGAGTATAGGCGTTTCCTGATATCGGAATCACTTGTCCACCGGGCTAAGTGCCGAGTATAAGCACCTTTCCATTAGGACTACTACAATGCCGTACTAGTGTGCCGTATACGTAACCGCTGACGTATCAGTACTATTGTCTAACACGCACCAGACCACTCTCCACAGTATCAAACATTAAAAAGAACAAACTAAGATCTATATTAGCTAGGTAACTCGGATCAAGCAAAAACACAAAACAAATCATAAGGCGATCCGAAGTTCTTTCCTGGAAGACACACGACTATTCCGTACGAGATCAGAACCAGACTGCCAGAAAAATAAAATTGAAATCTTAACTTAACATAGCTAATAAGAAAAACAAATGAATTTCTATGCAAATTAGGGCTAGGAATTTCTGAAATTTATAGTTTTAAATTTTGAAATTAAACAAAATTGAGGGAGCCATATAATAGAGAAAGAAGTCAAAAATTGGATTTTAAGCCCCGGAAACCCCTAGTAGCCTACTAAACTCCCCACTCCTACCAAATCATTAAGAATTTCAAAATGCTGACAAAGATTAGCTAAGTATTTCTGGCTCGCCAATATAACTGGACAACACGAAAATTATCTAAAGCAAAGTTGAATAGGTAATCACGATACATGATTATACGCAAGGATACAATGTAATGCAAGACACGTCGGCCATAGATACATATCGCGGTATTCGTGCCACTATCGAATCACTTATTAAAATTAATGCAGTTACAGTTTCTGCACGCACCGTTTCTAGAAGTTTGCCTAATTTATTTGTCCGCTATGGGTCTTAACTCGGCGAACGATTTTCTGTTGCTTTTAACTTTTCATTAAATCGTTGTTGATGCTACATTTGATTGCGACTATGATATGCACAATGGTGTGTTTAATTGCATTACATTTCTCTTGATTTCGACTACTCGAAATTGATTTTTTTTGCAAGAAACATGGTTTTTCTGCGGGTCATTTGACGAAGATATTACTATTGCTTGCTTTTCGTTCCCAAGAATATACGCTTCTGCACTTTTCTATGCGTGTTCAGCTGATTAAAATAGTAGGCACATAATTTCGACCTGACCTGTGTACAGGTTTGACATCAACTGTATTCGCTGTTATAACTGCTAAATCGAATTTACAACCTAATTTGACCAATATTGTCTATGATATTATACAGCTAAAATAATATTGTCCGTAAAATCAAATAAAAGAGAGAAATGAAAAAAGTAGAATCCTTTGAAAATATGTTTAAGCTTGGTTTATATTGCGGCATTTTTGAGAATTGCCAAGCTTTATTCGATAATTTACTGCTCTATTATTAGGAACGATCCAATGTGGATCTTCGTAACGGAGGCAAAATTTGGAGATACGGGGTTCGATTTTAAGCAATACTTTATTCCCTACATTATATTCTGCGAACCGTGGAAGCTTACCATGCTGATTTTTTGTCGTTCTTGAGCTTTCTGAATATTTTGACGTGCAGAATACTGAATATTTTTAAAGTTTCTTGTAAGTTATTCAAAATACCCATTGCTATTTCTGTATTTGTGAGATATTGATAGCAATGTTCTGTCAGAGGGCATATTGGATCGTCTACCAAACATAAATTCTTAAGGAGTAGTTGAAATAGGAGTCCAGTTGAAGCCTTTTTCGACGTTCGGTAGACATAAAGAACTTACGGAAGGTAAATATCCCCAGTGTTTTGAATTTAGTTCCACAACATGATAACATATTTATTAGTGTTCTGTTGAAGCGTTCAACTAAACCGTCAGTTTGCGGATGCTACGCAGTGATTTTTATGTTCTTACAAGTTAATAACTTGCAATTTTGTTTGATTATTTGAGAAGTGAAATTTGGGCCTTGATCAGAAGCAAATGTTTTTGGACAGGAATAACGCAAGACTATTTTTTCAACTATAATTTGCGAGCTATTGTTTCAGATGAAATATTATGCGGGATTCACGTTATAATGTCCCCACCACTTGGAACTTATGTACCCACACAGTGGCAGGCACATCCTAGGCTGCAGGGTGTCTTAGACACCCCTGTGTTTTAAATATAGTTTCAAATAAATTTCAAACAAAGCTAGCTAATAGTTTGGCTTATTCCAGAGGGTGTCAATGAACCGCCGTTGCTTTTTCGTTTTGCTGAGGGTTTCCGCCACCCCGTGGGGTCATTTTACATAGGGCCTACAGGATACCCTAGAAACACCGCATTGGCAAACATAAAACACCGAAATAATAAATTGCCAAAGTGAGGTACCTAGGGGTGTGCCCGACACCATCATATTTTGTCATATGGTGTAGGTGTCACTGTCACCGTCTTTACGGTATAGTCTACACTACAGGGGGACAAAAGTCCCAACTGTTGGGGACATTATAACGTGAATCCCGCATTACTTTACAGGAAATACTTCAGGCTACTTTGAAAAAACTATTAAATGTCTATTTTTACGCTGAGTTATGGGTAAAGGGGTAATAATATCGACCCCCAATTGTTGCATCGGTGTCACAAATACAGCAATATTAACCAATAGTGCTCTAGGAGAATTGGATTCTTTTCTTAGTTTACAAACAGGGCATGATAAACTGTTTTACGTCTTGCACTAAGTTGGACCAGTAATAAAGAGATTGAAATTTACTTAGCGTTCGCTGTTTACCCAAATGACTACTAAGTTTAACATTGCGATTTTGCGTTAGAATAGCATATGGCATATTTCGGGAACCAATTATTAGATTTCAAAATGTATCGCAACGTTGTGCGTTAATTATCTCTGCTTTATTTATGTCAAGATAACCAACGGTTGCGGAAACTAACGATTCTTGCGTAATAAAGTTATGCAGGTCTCACAGAATAATGAGTGCAAAAAGTGGGCAGTTTTGTCCTTAAATAGCCGTTTATAGTTTATCTTTAATAAACTAAAATCTCTAATGGACGGTTATATGATATTTTAGTTTCTTGAAAACTGTTGCTAGAGATTTTTGTCTTTAATGACAGCTTGTTTGATTATTTAAATCTCTAACAG
>JASANE010015368.1:0-21382 GCA_030248225.1 Trileptium ribeirensis
ACTTGAAATAGTGGCCGTGGAAGCCAAAACTGATTATTAATAAAATGTTTATCAAACGGAAACTTCATTATTGAAAATATTACAACCAAAAGTGTCATAAAATTCATCCTATTAAATGTTAATTTTATTTTAGCACGAATTAATTATTTAAGTATCAAATTTTAATGTAGATTCTGGTACTATGGGCTATTTGTTTGTTAAGAATGGGTTCGTCGTATTTTTATGTGTAGTTATCACCTTCTATCACATTTAGTAAATTGAACTATGTTAATTTTACTTAAGCACTAGTATTATTAAGTTAACTTATCCAAAAAAGTTTAAGACACCGCAGTGAACTTTAAATCAGCATATCATATGGAAAATTACGATATCACAGAAAGAATTGGTGAAGGCGCTCATGGTTTAGTGTTGAAAGGAAAACATATACCGGTAAGAACTTTACGATAATAAACAACGCAATTTTATTTTATAAGCCACTGAATTTCGACATTGAAGCTATTTTTTGCACTCGGACATAATAATTTGAATATAAATTTAGAGTCGAAAGATTTCCTTAGTCCTGGGCACTTAATCCAAAAGCGCAATCTCTTGTGCTTTTGCAGCGCTTTTGCGAGAAAGGCGCGTTATAAATGCCATTATTATTATTATTATTATTATTTAAAACTGTGTATCGATATATCGTTACCAAATATGACAGCTTAGTGTGGAGGTTTGACAAGCGAGAGCCACCAAAATTAAAGTTTAAGGAATAACATAAAGCTTATGTAAGGACCACCGCTTCGCCTAAAATTTTATCAGGAACAGTTGCTCCTGTACTCTATTTGTGCCATCCGTGAACGTTACGGTATATATAATTGAAACGATTAGTCTATTAAACATGATAATAAAATATGCAGCGTTGTGGGTTCGTAAATGTACATTGAGAGTTCGTAAATAGTGCAGTGTCGAAAGATTCGCAAATGTTATAAGAAACTGATCATACAGTCTTTATGATGATAACGGCACAGATGTGTATTAACAATTATTGTGGCCCATGTCAACTTTTAGGGGCCGAAGTATCATGCATGCCATGCCGTTCGCGATATACTAAGCCCAAGCGTTACTCTTAGTTTAAGCTGAGGTCACTATATGACCCATGTACTAAGCCTAAGCCTGAGTCGAGGGCTGCCGCCCCCAGAACCCCCGCTCTAATCTGTTCTTTTTTCTAATGTTATAACGTCCGGCCCCTAAACTTGACATAGACCATTATTTTTATACCAATAACAGTTATAACCAATAATAATTTCTTCGAAAAAAATTATCGAATAACTAGCATAACATTGAATTATGTATTTGAAACAGAGCGAGCGAAGCGAATGGAGCCACCGCTTAAGGCGCTATGGCGAAAATTGCAAAATTTTCTTTTATCTGTCGTGGCCAGTCATAACTCATCTTCGGGTGAATGGATTTTCATAAAATTTTTTTTCCGTATGTTATTGTATGTTTTGAAATTAAAACGAGCGTCTATCAGGTTATACAGCACGGTGTATAATGCTGTTTTGTTATCTAGTGTCCAAATTGACTGTACTAGCGTCAATAAACCCGACTTCCGAAATATAGTCTCTCTTCTGCAGTTATTTGTTGGCACAAGATATCAAGAATGATCTATTTATGAGTTTTCCTGAACGCTGAATAAGGTTATACAGCTCATACGTCTTCAGTTGTTTTCGATGGATTCTGGATCGACGAGGTTTCAGTGTTTCCAATGGGTTTAGTATTGCAGAGGTTTTTGGATGATATATACATCAAACACAAAGCGTGTTGCAGGCGAAACACACGCTTCGTTTCACACTAGCTTGCGAGTTGCCAGTTCATTTTATCTTTTATGTTTTCAGACTGGTGAAACCGTTGCGTTGAAGAAAATTAAGTTAAAACGCCTCGAAGACGGAATTTCGTGTCAACAGTTTCGCGAGTTGAAGGCACTACAGGAACTGTCACATAAAAACGTACGAATTTGGAATTAAATTGTTCGCCGTTACTGCCTGTTTGTACACTGTCGTCAGTACAATGAATTTTAGTTAATTGCTCCAATTTTCCGTTTATGTCATGTGCACTGTGCATGGCATTTTCGACTATGGGATTGAACGCTTCAGGCTTCACTAAGAGCAACGCCTTTATCTTGTCAAAAGAAATAATATTTGCTGTGAATAGATCCTCGTAGGTTGCGTAGTATGCTACTCAGAACCGTGTTCACTGTGGAAAAATTCGGACGTCGGTCTTAAGGGACCAATTTTTCTCGAAAAATGGCGAGAGGGAGGAAGATCATAGGCGTAGCCATGGACAACGTTTGGGAGCAGCCTGGTAATTACAGATGGATGTACTTCATGATTTTAATTAAGGATTTCTACGACCCAAAGCCACGGATTTGGAGAGGGTATTCCACCAAGAGGTGCGCGCGTGCAGAAATTATTGAGCATTGAGCCCGCAGGTACCCGAACAGATACACCGTCGCTAGGCCCATACCCGCGGGCTCAATGAGTTTTTCAGGCCCGCGAGGCCCACAAGTTATTGAATCCTTAATCAACATATTTATCGCTTTGTGTTTTAAAGCCATTATAATCCTTTTAACTTTTTGATAGCGAATTCTTCGCCAGCGATCTTTCGCTGCCCAGGCTGCACTACAAGGACGTAATCCGCTTTCGCAGCCCACGTCCCTGTCGCCCAACCAACCACCCAAATGGAAGCTCGCAGGCATTCGGAAAGGCTGCCCGCCCCGTGTCCAGCACAGGAATTTGTAGCGTCCTAAAGATACCGTAATTTGCACTTCTGCAGGGCCTAGTGAAGGAAGCTTCCTTGTGGTCTACAGCGACCACTAAAGGGAAGTACCTAATGTCTTCTACAGTGCTCAGTAAACGAAACCGCCTAGTTGCTTCTGCAACGTCCACCAAAGATGAAACGTCTGGCAACATGTACGGCGCAAAGCAAACGGAACCGCTTAAAAGCCTCCACAGTAAAGGGAGCCACGAGCCATCTAGTGGTCTCTACGTCTACGGCGCCCACTAAAGGGAATTGCCTAGTGGCTTCTAGTGTACTCTGTAAAGGGAACCGCCCAGTTTCTTCTGCAAACTCACAAAGGAAAATTCTTAGCGACTTCTACAGCTCCCGCTAAAGGATATGTAAATAAGGAGAATAGCTCTGCCGGCAAGCTTCCTGCGGTAGCAGAGGCAAAACTATATTCTTGAAACGTAGTGCTGGTGTTCGGAGAGGGCGGCCGCGCACCTACTTAGGGTTATTTATAATCTGGCAGTCATACAAGTGTCGAAACGTGGGTTACCGATTAGTATATGTAGAACGGTATACCAGCGTATAACGTCACATCCCTCAACTTGATATTGGCCCTAACATTTATGTATGTGCCCAAAGAAACAAAACCAATTATGAAATTCTGAAAAAAGCGTCATGTACAGGTACAAACGTAGTGTCTCGCAATAAATCATTCGCTGGTACAAACAAGATAGTCTGGCAGCTATTAAATTGAACAGAAGAAACTAACTGAATGTTGCCGAAACTTTGAAAACGAACATGATCTAATAATAAGTAAGGAGTGTAGACATTGCTTCAATCCAGGAAACTTTAGTTTACACTCCCGTTCAGTTATCAGTATTTGTTCAGTTGTCAAACACTCCCGTTCAGTTATCAGTATTTGTTCAGTTGTCAAACACTCCCGTTCAGTTATCAGTATTTGTTCAGTTGTCAAACACTCCCGTTCAGTTATCAGTATTTGTTCAGTTGTCAAACACTCCCGTTCAGTTATCAGTATTTGTTTAGTTGTCAAACACTCCCGTTCAGTTATCAGTATTTGTTTAGTTGTCAAACACTCCCGTTCAGTTATCAGTATTTGTTTAGTTGTCAAACACTCCCGTTCAGTTATCAGTATTTGTTCAATTGTCAAACACTCCCGTTCAGTTATCAGTATTTGTTCAATTGTCAAACACTCCCGTTCAGTTATCAGTATTTGTTCAGTTGTCAAACACTCCCGTTCAGTTATCAGTATTTGTTCAGTTGTCAAACACTCCCGTTCAGTTATCAGTATTTGTTCAGTTGTCAAACACTCCCGTTCAGTTATCAGTATTTGTTCAGTTGTCAAACACTCCCGTTCAGTTATCAGTATTTGTTTAGTTGTCAAACACTCCCGTTCAGTTATCAGTATTTGTTTAGTTGTCAAACACTCCCGTTCAGTTATCAGTATTTGTTCAATTGTCAAACACTCCCGTTCAGTTATCAGTATTTGTTCAGTTGTCAAACACTCCCGTTCAGTTATCAGTGTTTATTCAGTTGTCAAACACTCCCGTTCAGTTATCAGTATTTGTTCAGTTGTCAAACACTCCCGTTCAGTTATCAGTATTTGTTCAGTTGTCAAACACTCCCGTTCAGTTATCAGTATTTGTTCAATTGTCAAACACTCCCGTTCAGTTATCAGTATTTGTTCAGTTGTCAAACACTCCCGTTCAGTTATCAGTATTTGTTCAGTTGTCAAGCACTCCCGTTCAGTTATCAGTATTTGTTCAGTTGTCAAACACTCCCGTTCAGTTATCAGTGTTTATTCAGTTGTCAAACACTCCCGTTCAGTTATCAGTATTTGTTCAGTTGTCAAACACTCCCGTTCAGTTATCAGTATTTGTTCAATTGTCAAACACTCCCGTTCAGTTATCAGTATTTGTTCAATTGTCAAACACTCCCGTTCAGTTATCAGTATTTGTTCAGTTGTCAAACACTCCCGTTCAGTTATCAGTATTTGTTCAGTTGTCAAACACTCCCGTTCAGTTATCAGTATTTGTTCAGTTGTCAAACACTCCCGTTCAGTTATCAGTATTTGTTCAGTTGTCAAACACTCCCGTTCAGTTATCAGTATTTGTTCAGTTGTCAAACACTCCCGTTCAGTTATCAGTATTTGTTCAGTTGTCAAACACTCCCGTTCAGTTATCAGTATTTGTTCAGTTGTCAAACACTTCCTGTTCAGTTATCAGTATTTGTTCAGTTGTCAAACACTCCCGTTCAGTTATCAGTATTTGTTCAGTTGTCAAACACTCCCGTTCAGTTATCAGTATTTGTTCAGTTGTCAAACACTCCCGTTCAGTTATCATTATTTGTTCAGTTGTCAAACAATGGATACAGCTTTATTCCCGACAAGAGCCGTAGAGGGAATGATGGAGTTAATTATGAAGCTTAACAGTTATGTTGTCAGTAAAAGCTTAGTACAATTTATTGTTGGCATTGATTTCACATATAGCCCAATTAATAGCCTAGGCGTTCAAAGTGCGTCGTCTCAGGGACTGTAGAAGATTTGGCGGTGGAGAAGGACGTCTTTAGGGTGAGATCCTCAAAATTTATCAATTGTTGCAAATTTCTCTCAACTTTCTTAAATGTTATGTTTGTCAAAAGATTTCGCGGAAGGGGCAGGGATGTAAATATGGCTTGAGTTGTGCCGACTTTCAGGTGGTAATCCCCTGTGGACTCCTGTGAACAAGTAGGTATGGCAAAGCAACCGTAGTTATTTTGGCAATGAATGGTCTGTTTTACTTTGAGAAACGTCAAACATTATTTTAGACTCTAAATTTGTATTATACTTTTACCTAGTTCTTGGATCAAATAGATTACAGTTGATGTGATTCAATAACTGCTCCATTTCATCATGTGATTTCAGTATCATAATAAATCTCAATAACGTTTAACCCTTTCTTTCTTAAACTATTGTGTGTTTCATGCAGTCTGGAACAAACTTTTGCAGCTGCGGCATGGATCGGTTCTGTGCGAGCCTCATATACTAACCACTGTGCTTCTGAGAGCTGTTGCTCGGTTCCTTAAAAATTTTGAGAATTAAAGGGTTATTTCCCAACTGCAGTTGGGCCTGCAGTCCACTAGATTCGAGAAACACACGCAACTTAGTACCAAATCTACAGATTTATAGAAAAGAAGCATAACCCATTATGCAATTTTGCCGCACTGATATAGTCATCTATGTGGGCTTTTTACTACATTTGGCTATGTCAAACTGAAGCTTGTGATATCGAATGTCCTAACTAATTTCTCGTCATTTCTGGATTATAATTTGTGGCCACTAGAAAATTGCAGAATTATTACATAACTAGGAATAAAGATTCTGTTTCCGGATTTGCCTTGTTGTTTTTAATTTTTTCTCCTTTTATCAATTATCATTAAAATCTAACAATTTTTGCGGTCGTTGGGAATTCGCCAACCTGGGCGCTTAATACATATATCCATTAGCTAAGTATAATATTATATTTTGCCAGTTCATTTTCAACATCGATCAATTTCTTTATTGCATAATAACTGAAAGCATTCAACATTATATTACTTTTAGATTATCAAACTTCGTGAATATTTTCCACATTGCGCTGGCTTCGTAATGGTATTCAGGTTTATGCCGACGTCACTTGCAAAACTCATCAAACTGCATGGTGGAACCAGCCAAGTCGGTGGGATCAGAGTCCCGTTTGCAAAATCGTTTATGCGACAATTGCTGTCGGGACTTGGTTATATTCATCGATGCAGCATTATTCATCGGGTAACATTTTTTGAAGGGAGAGGTAGCTTTGTTATCTTTCAAGTAGACCTATGCACCACGATAATTATTTGAACGAAGGGAAAAGATACCATCAAAGGATTTATCGCCAACAAAGCTAGACGCAAACTTTTGAGAACACTATACGGCGACACGTTCGTTGGTCGTACCTTTTGGTCATTCCCAAATACGGTTGGGCTCTTAGTGCACTAAATCCCAGAATGATGCGCATTTTTAGACCAAACACATAGCTTTATAGAAAAGAAAGATAACTCGTTATATTATTTTGCCACAAAGAATAACCCATAATATCATTTTTTTGTATTAGTTGTGCCTTTACTATTTTTGGCTATGTCCAGGCCGAAGTTTGCGACGTCGACGGGCTAATCGAATCTCTATTGTTTTCTGAATTGTATTTTGCATTGATTAGTTCTGTCAAATGCCATGTATATTATATACATAGCTAGGTATTAAGATCTCTAATTCTAGTTATTTTGTTTTACCATTTTGCTTCTATTCAAGTAACATAAATGTTAAATTTTCCAATTTTGGGAAATTTGCCGAATAACGAGCTTAGTCTTTGAATTTAAGTAGCTCTAGTGCAATGGTTTCCGGTTAACTTAAGAACTCATTTTCGTTCTTGATTAATAAAGGATAGGGCGTTGCCGAATTCTGTAGTTTGGGGTGTTGCACCTGCATAACGACACAATAATTCAGTGTGTTTTTTGTTTGTTTGTTTGGATAAATCTTTGGTTTGTTTGATAGTGCACAATGTTTATTAAGTTTGCAAAAAAATAAAAATTTACGTCATTTCAACCCCACCAAAATGTCAAACCAAAGAATAACAACACCATATCCATGACAATACACAGCTAAGATTGAGCCTGAGCAACCAGTCGCTGATAAATCTCTACGCAACATTAGTTAGTCAATATCAAATGTTACAAATTTGAACGGGAGTGCAACATGTTAATCGGAAGGGGTGTCAGGTGGAGTGCACTCATAAGAGAGGGGCTGCTAGGGTAAAATTGCAGTCGCCTCCGTATGGCTGAAAGCCGGAGGCGACCCTCCTGATGTTGCTGCGTCCGTGAATTGAAATATATATAAGTATATATATGTAAACTATACATATGCAGATTATTATTTTACAGGACTTAAAGCCAGCAAATTTGCTAATCGACCGTCGCGGTACGCTTAAAATTGCCGATTTTGGCCTTGCAAGACTACACCGACCGGAACAGCTCCGGCCGTACTCTCATGAAGTTGCGACAAGGTTAGGAAACAATGATGTGGATATGAAGAACAAAACGTTTTAGTGGAGTGCGCTTGTAGTTAAATATGCTGAGGACAAATTCCCAACTGCGGTTGGTAGTAGGGCCTTGTACCATTTAAGTAAGATCACATAGCTGGTGTAAATCACGAAGTACCGTTTAATCGTCATCTACTCAGCAACGGAGCTTAGGTTCCGAGTGCACGTGGTCATACGTTTTACTGCACGAGCTTCCGTTCGTGAACAGGAACTGTTGAGTCGTCATTAACCATTGAAATCTGTTATCATTTCGACTCAGGATTTTCGGTATCACTTGTACCAAATTGCAGGTAATTTGAGATCGCTGATTTCATATCATAAGATACCTGAGGACATTGTCTAGTGTCATTTTTAATATTTTTAGTGGCTCTGGTATTCCAGTTTTTTTACAATTTTAGTTAAAAATTTCAACGCATTTCAGTTCCTGTTCGGTGACACACGTACCATTTACCCCAGAGCTGGCATTAAATTTTTATTCATGTTACCTTAAAATTATCTGATACTTCTAACGCTTTTCACTATAACCCATCAATAAATTAAATATACATTGGTGAAGCCACGCCCTCTAAGGTGTAACAATTGTTGCAAAACATTGCTTAACTTTAAAGTTCATACTTTAGTCAAGGCTTCAAAAAGTAAACTTTTAGTAAACGACATACTGAACTTGTCAAAAGGTCGTAACTCGAAACCGACATGGTGTCGGGTACTTACTTGTTATTTGTTATTCCTTAACGAAAAACAGTAATAAATTAAGCCCCAGCAACTAGGTTTATATTTTCATCAAGTATTCCTGCCCTAAAGTACGCATATTTAAACTAAAGCAATCAATATGTTGAAAGTTGCTTGCTGCTAATTTTTGAACTCATGACTGATAACATTCGCATAATTTTGACGTTATTGTGTTCAATCCAAGCTTATCACTCAAGCACTAAAGTGTACTTTAAGAAATATTTGTGCTATTCACAAGTATTAAAATACTTACCACGTGGCTACCAGAATAAAGTAAAATAAAAGCATCAAAATGTAACCATAATGCCAGTCGCCATATTGCCCCAAATCCCGAAAAAATAGATTTACGTATTTTTGTTAAAATATGCACTTAAACTGACTCGCAAATTCTACTGAAGTCTAACAACCAGGAACGTTGGCATAAACGTACCCAGTTGTGCCTATGGGTATACTGGGCTTTTTATTGTACTAGTCACATAATTCCGCTTTGTGCGCTACATTTTACTAATTCCACGGTAGTTGCGATTTCGTTGCTTGCTAACGCTTTGTATACAAAATTCACTATATACAGAGACATTTTTAGTATCTACATGTATTTTAGCACAGACGACATGGCCGGGCACCAAACATACATATCTCTGTAACAATACCAGATTTTTTCATGTGATCACTTTAACTATAATAACAGTGCACTTTGTTTGTAAACGTGTTTTTTTTTTGTGAAAAATCTACTGGTTTGCTTCTACTTATTCCATCTTTCAATTTTGTTAAATTTTGTTTAGTTAGTTGAATGTGTTTGTAGATATAATATAGTTAGGAACACAATGTTTTCCATGGCAAATTTTGTCCATTCAGAGACCCGGTTGCCAGAAGCTGTCAAACAGCGTCATTTTTTATAGATAACTTCGTACCAAACGAATCAATGGGACTTGAATTTTCGCTGTGATAAGCCATAAGTGATATCAGTGACACTTAGTAGTAAGGCTCGACTAGAGCAAACAGTTGATTCATAACCACTGAGTCACGATCTATGCTCATTTTGCAGAGTCGATGCGCAGTATTGATGTTTGTCTATTGATGAATACGATGTTCAAAACAAATCTTTTGCTCAAAATCAGTCCAACCTTTCGGGAACATCTTCAAAAATACATTATATTGTCTCGACTTATGTTTTCTCGGAAAGACTGGTAGCTTTACGGGTCACTGCTAAAATATACATTTGCTCGTTTTAAAAATGACCCATGCTTGAATATGAATAAAATAAACAAACCAACCAATCTCAATTGTCATGTCAATAGGCGCGGTTTTTCCAAACAATTTAATATAATTTCGAATTTATGTTATAATACGTCCCTTAAATTATTAATATTTTATTTGTAGGTGGTATCGTGCTCCTGAACTGCTTTATGGTGCTAGATTTTACGACGAAGGTGTTGATTTGTGGTAACTATTTTGCTACACACACATATATTTTGAATTTTTCTGAAGTCATAGCTGACATTGGTCAATATTCGATTGGTATTGCGTCTTCGGCATCAAATTAGTTAAAGCGTTCGCCATGATATGGTGCACAAATAGCCTGTTGTCCAAATCGAGATATGTTAAAATTTTGTGTAATAGTACGACACTTAGTGGGGCACCTTATTTTAACGACCTGTCAGTTGATTGGAATACACAGAGATACATATAATCTCTGAATACTCTTTGGCTAAAATTACGGTTTTTGTATCGGTTCAAAGCTTCGTATATTTCCAAAGTGGGTAGAGTGAGACCCTTGACCCTAGAGTCGGACCCTGACACATACGCACCCGCGCACGGGAAGCGTGTGAAAAGTTTTAGCAATCTTGACCGAAACTGTAAATGGTAAGTGAAAATTTCGGTAAGAAATTGGTGAAAATAGGGAAATTTTGCTTTATACCTCCTGGCGTACCTCCTGCTAATTCTCCCTCACCCCCTGCTCGAAACATCTATCGTCCTAATTATATCTAAGGACATGGTCAGGTATTGTGTAAAAATTATAAATGTTTAGACATGAAAATTTATTATCAGTGATTTGGTATTGACAATCTCTATTTTTCGGTTTTTGTTCTTTAAACAAGCGCCGTTTAGACGGTATCAGTCAAACGGTTCGGTAACTTTGCAACATATGTCTTATTATCATTTCGATATTACAGCTTATCGATGATACAGTAGTGCAGAAATTGCACGCAAAATCAAGACAAAGAAATACTTCTGATGTCCAGTGGTATAAAGTTTATTTAAAATTCACCGAATATGTTATGAATTGAATAAAGAAAGTGTAGGAATCTAGTTACATCTTAGGATTTGAAGTATTGTGTATAAATCGAGTAATATTTTAGGAATCGATATATTGCATAGGAATCGAGTATTTTTTAGGAATCGAGATGTTGCGTAGGAATCTAGTTGTATTTTAGGAATCGAGGTATTGTGTAGAAATCGAGTAGTATTTTAGGAATCGAGTAACATTTTAGGAATCTAGATGTTGCGTAGAAACCTAGTTATATTTTAGAAATCGAGGTATTGTGAAGAAACCTAGTTATATTTTAGAAATCGAGGTATTATGTAGAAATCGAGTAAAATTTTAGGATAGAGATGTTGCGTAGAAATCTAGTTATGTTTTACGAATCGAGGTATTGTGTAAGAATCTAGTTACATTTCCATGTTATTTTCTATGAAATGTGCGATGAAATGATTGTAACATTTTATACGTAATAACTGGTCACACGATATACCTATAACATATTTGTTGCAAAATTTTATTCAATCCGATTCGAGATTAGTAAAATGGCGCATCAGATTGAAAATGGCAGTTTTTTGAAATTTGGAATGTTTCATGCAATTTATATTAAAACCATTATTATTAAAGAACCTCCAGGAGTGTAAATAAAATGCAGGCCATGCTGTTTCCGATATGGTAATAAGCCTCTAAGTCGAAGCCATGGGGTCTCCGCATTTCGAAGTTCCTTACTATCATTAAGCTGCTAATTTTTTAACAATGTACCGTAACGTGCTTTACGACTACTACAGGCAAAAGTAGTGGGGTAGTATTTAAAAAGTATGATTCGAAATTTGGGGTCTCCGCATTTCGAAGTTCCTTACTATCATTAAGCAGCTAATTTTTTAACAATGTACCGTAACGTGCTTTACGACTACTACAGGCAAAAGTAGTGGGGTAGTATTTAAAAAGTATGATTCGAAATTTTGGGTCTCCGCATTTCGAAGTTCCTTACTATCATTAAGCTGCTAATTTTTTAACAATGTACCGTAACGTGCTTTACGACTACTACAGGCAAAAGTAGTGGGGTAGTATTTAAAAAGTATGATTCGAAATTTGGGGTCTCCGCATTTCGAAGTTCCTTACTATCATTAAGCAGCTAATTTTTTAACAATGTACCGTAACGTGCTTTACGACTACTACAGGCAAAAGTAGTGGGGTAGTATTTAAAAAGTATGATTCGAAATTTTGGGTCTCCGCATTTCGAAGTTCCTTACTATCATTAAGCAGCTAATTTTTTAACAATGTACCGTAACGTGCTTTACGACTACTACAGGCAAAAGTAGTGGGGTAGTATTTAAAAAGTATGATTCGAAATTTGGGGTCTCCGCATTTCGAAGTTCCTTACTATCATTAAGCGGCTAATTTTTTAACAATGTACCGTAACGTGCTTTACGACTACTACAGGCAAAAGTAGTGGGGTAGTATTTAAAAAGTATGATTCGAAATTTAATGTTTGAACTCATTTCAGGGCAGTTGGATGCATTTTCGGCGAAATGTTGACAGGAAATGCGTTATTTCAGGTAGATAAATTGGAAATCAATTAAAAGTTCTTAAGTTCAACCCAATACTATTTTATTTACTTGTTGGATTATTTTGTTTAATGATATATATTTATTAATATATTTATTTAATTTATTTTATTTATTTATTTTTTAGTATTTTATTTATTAATTTAATATATTTGTTCATTCATTCGATTCCATTTATTTTTATTTATTTATTTATTACTTCAGAATATAAACGAAATCAAATTTATGCAAATCTGCGCGAGCAAACTTAACCTGCGCCCATCGACTATCCTATTTTGTAATAGCCGATGGCGAATCCTAAAGCGTTGTTACCAAACAAATGCAAAAATTTCAACGGTTTTTCCATAGCAGAAAGTTGGCAAAATCAAAAACAGGTATCAAAAATTACACGTTGTGTTTGAACAGAATTTGGACGATTTTGAATTTGCAGTAAAAACTGTTATTTAATACCTATCACCTTTTGAATTGTATTTGGCCCTGTTCGCGAACAAATTTAACATAATACTGAAGTCACATATTAATCGGTCCCTTGGTTTAGCTCGCAGCGTTCGTGAACAAAGCCAGCGGATCTAAATTTGGTAGATTTTCATTCGCAAAAAAACTCGGTAATTTTAGTTCAATTTTCGTCAACACAAATTTGTTTAATTACTATCGCAGTGCTTTGTATTCACGAACAGTTTTGAACTGGATTACGGTTCACCGTAAAATGTTCGGCAACAGATTTTTAACCGAAATAGCAAAATAGGTTTTCTGATAGCGTGGGTTAAGTTGGCGTGGTGTTAAGTATACTTTCGCGTTATCGTTGATAATGTATTGAAAAAAACTTTTCATCACTTTTATTTGCGCATCAAAAGTATATCAGGTATAGTGCAAAATATGCATTCTCAGCTATAGGTTGAGTATTAAATGCATCAAATTCTAGAAAATAAACAGTTTCTGCATCTAATCCACAGCTTTATAGAAAGAAAAATGATAAACCATTATACGAATTTGCCACGAAGACACAGGACGCTAGTTGTACCTTCGACCAGTTTTGGTTATGTCCAAGCTGAAGGGTGCAACGCCAACGGGCCAAGCGAATTTCTATTCTTTTTTTAACCATATCTTTTGGCGGATAATATTTTTCCAAATGTTTCACATAACTAAGCACTAAGATCTCAGATTTTTAGGTTCTTGTTTTTTGATTTTCCCTGTTTCTTTTTCGAGTACAATTAAGTCAGTTCTAACGATAGTTGCGAATTACGACCGATGCGTTTAGTATATTATTTCAGGGCGATGGAGACATTGAACAAATCGTTTGCGTCTTTAAAGCTTTAGGAACTCCGGATGATAACGTTTGGCCGGTAAGTTTCACTTGAGTTTTCAAAAACTTTATTATAATTCTGTAACAATAATCGCGGTATTACAAGACCACAGGGAAACTGGGGAGTTATCTTGATGAAAATAGAACATAGCAGGCTTCTGATGGTAAACATAAGGTATTGGAATAAAATTCTTTAACTTACCGCCTACACCAGATACAACAATTCTTAGGTTGCGGTCCAATACAGTGCTCATATAGCAATCTTTTATAGTTCGCTCTACATCAGGTATCTAATCGAATTCTCCAATCTTATTGAATTCTCCAATATGTTTTACCTACCGCGCAGCTTCGGTCGTTACTTCTTCGTTTTGCTGTAATGTGCTCCATAGCAGCTGGTTTTAAACTTAAATACATAGTGAGTACGATTAATATGAGTGCGTTCACATCCTATCGCATCACCCTATTCCGGGTCTAATTTTAGGTGCTTATACAATTACTGTTGTATTTTTAGGGAATGTCACGGCTACCCGATTATAACAAAATCCAATTTGATACATTTGAAGCGAAGCCACTTTCGGAACTGCTGCAACATGAAACGCCTGCGGATTGTGTTCACTTGGCATCACAGTTCATACAATACAATTCTAACCTTCGATTGCGATGTGAGCAGGTATGTTGTTTTCGGATTTGAAAAAATTTTTGTAATAGCTATATCAGGCGGTATTGTTAGACGAAAAAATTTTAGACGCTTTTCTAAAATCAGAATCATATGATAGATTTTTATTTATGTATATAATTATTCTGATTGTGTCTGCAATTACACAGAGCGCGTGAAATAAAGTTTCATGGAGATGAATAATTTTTTCAATACTTAAGATGTTAATACAATACAAATAGGCAGATTTCCAAAATTTCAGCGTTATATGCAAAAGTAATGCTGAGTTGCTGAATCAAATCTTTAGAAATGAGTTATACAACCATCATTTCCCACATAAGATTCCGGATTACCGACCGATAGAATTCTGTGCCGACGGCTTTGTGTCGAACGGAGAAACCTCTACTGCTGTGTAAAGTTTCCGAAAACGCTGTCTCTCCACTAGTTATTGCAAACATTCTAACCAGGCATCAAGATTCGCTATTGTTTCAGGGACAGAGTGCAAATATGAAAGCCTTATAATTCTTCTAGAAATCTAATTTTGTTCATATAAATTTTTTGAACAAAAATATGAAACGGGTTTAGGTGTATTCAAGATCTAAGTGAAAAAGGCGAATTAAGTACATACATGAAGTAATGATACAAATTATCTAAGCAGTTATGGGTAGCGTGGGTCATACAGCAACTCACGAGTCGCGATCCCACATAGTTCTTGAAAGTTCCACATACAAATTAATATTTTTCTGTTATTTTTTGCTTAGAGAACAAGATATATGTTTTGGTTAAACATATAAGGAGATAAGTTTTTGTCGCAACTGAATGTGAGATTATTTATCCAGAAAAGAATAATTGAGCGTTGCCATGCCCGGTTTTGCCCATGCTGACAGATACCGCGGGTCTCATAAAGGGTCTCTCTCTTTGTAGTACGTTTATATCGAACAATATGTTATTTATCGTCGCTCGTCGGTCATTAGTTGGTCAACTTTTGCACATTTTTGTTTTTGGAACATAACCGCTTTATAATAGCTGTAATATGGGGCAGGCATAGCTCGTTCGGTAGACCGTTTTCTTGCGGATTCAAAGGCGGCAGGTAGTGCGTTCGGCTGCTTTTCACATCCCTTAATCTCCAAGTACCTGCAACTACGCCCAAACCAAAAACTGTGAACTTATTAATAATCGAAAAAAGCAGAAACCAAAAAGAAAAACAACGCGAAAAACCAGAAATAGAATCTTCAAGCCTAGCTATGTAATAAATAATCATTATAATAGTCCCTGCAAGGTTTTTATGGCGCAAAAAGAAGCAGAAATTACTTTGGACCGTCCAGTCGCAAACTTCACCTTGGACATATTTATAAGTAGTTAAAGTAATAAATAGGTGTCCATATCTTTGCCGTGAAATAGCGTAATGGGTTACGCTTTCCGGGTTTGGTACAAAGATTGCGTATTTTTTGAGTTTAGCTAATGAAAGATCCAGCAGTACTTGGAATTTACTTGCCGACAAGTATACTTCAATCCAATTTCTAGCTATCCATATCCACCTATCACAGAAGTTATACATTTTCACGAGCTGTATATAAATCGTTGTGGATTCATATTTAGCTAAACAGAAATAATTGTCAAATTATAGTTTTAAGAACTTGTATTTTGAGTTAAGCCTTTAAGAGATATGGTTGATCTACAGGGACTTTATAGAATGGAAAGTAGTACCTTAACCTAGTTCGTTGCGCAGCGTGCTTTTGGTAACATGTAGATGCTCGCTCGCATTGCTAGGGTCGTTTGGAATCAACGCAACAGTGTCATTATAGCTTGATAGTGAGCGTGTCTCTGCGACCGTAAGCCAATCGAGCCGGGTTCCATTCACCGCACCGGCGATAGTTTGTTCAATGATAGCTGAAATGCGAACTAGTTCGATTAAGGAGTTTAAATTATCATTTACCATTATAATTTTTAAAAACTATATAGGCGTTTAATTCTTTTAGGCACTTGAACACCAATCATTTTCTACTTCGCCGCTGCCTGCAAGTAATGAAGAACTTCATCGGTTTTGTAGTAGCACAATTGTTGGAAGTTGAAACGTAACCATTGCGTTTCCGAGGTCTAAAATGGTGAACTATAAGGCTTAGCTTGATGAATGGCCATCGACTAATGAAGACTCAAATACTGAAGAACTTCATCGGTTTTGTAGTAGCGCAACTGTCGGATAATGAAACGTAACCATTGCGTTTCCGAGGTGTAAAATGGTGAACTAAGGCTTTGCTTGATGAATGGTCAACCACTAATGAAGGCTCAAATACTGAAGAACTTCATCGGTTTTGTAGTAGCGCAATTGTCGGATAATGAAACGTAACCATTGCGTTTCCGAGGTGTAAAATGGTGAACTATGAGGCTTTGCTTGATGAATGGTCATCGACTAATGAAGTCTCAAATACTGAAGAACTTCATCGGTTTTGTAGTATCGCAATTGTTGGGAGTTGAAACGTAACTATTGCGTTTAGGTCTAAAATTATGAACTGTAAGGCTTTGACTGAGGAATGGTTAGTCGAGTTATGAAGATTGTGAAGGTGATTGCGTGCACAAAATTGCAATATTTCTGAAACGAGTAACCGTCTGTTTAAATTAACACTGTTTCAACAACAGGAGCGTAACCAGGAGTTGAAAAGTGAGCAGGGGTCAAAGCAAAATTATCACTTGACCACGAGCTGAAAAGAAGGGGAGTTGGCTTGAGGTATCATATAAATACGCGATATAAATGTGTTAGCTGATTGACAAAACCTCGATTCGAACTAGATAAATGGACACACGTAGGCTAAAAGGTGGGGGGTTCTGATTTGTCTGATATCTGCACAGGTTACATCCGTCGTATACAACAAAATAACATGAATTTTTAAAAAAAAAACTACTTTTAGTTGATATAAAAGCTAGAATACAGAAGAAATCTTTAGTTTTAGGCACAAATCTGAACATTGTCAACTTTTATTAACTTAAGTCGAATTGTTTATCAAATTTTTGAGGAAGTTGTCGGCTTGGAATTCAGCAAAATTTATCAGTTGTTCTAATTATTATCAGAAATTATTCCACGAACTTTGTTCATGTCCGCTAGCTACAAATTATAGAGCCTTAGTTGTGTTAAAACTGAGTTTGTCGTATGCCATCGAGTGTGACAAAATCACTGGTACAAAACGCAGGTTCGTAGCAGAGTATTCGCCGAAACCATGATACAGCCACTGGTGTTCAAAATGACCTATCGTATCTCGAAAATTGGGAATCAAAGTGGAACCTGTCTATAGCAGTGACAAAGTGGACCGTTTTGGGGCTGACGAACAGTAATACCGCAAATTTGAATATTACCTAAAAATTCGCGAAATTCCACCCGTTTCCAATTGCGATTGGCTGTGCAAACGGGGTTTTTGAAATGTTATTCTGAAGGGCTATCTTCTATTAAACTAGAGCCTTTAGAACTACTTTGTTTAAAACACGAATTTATAGTGGTTTTTAAATATATACCTCAAAAGCGAGCCCAATTTCTGTAAGATTATGATCTTTGTAGTGTATCATAAAATATCTCATAACTTATAACTATCTCATGTGATCATTATATCATATCTCATAATTTAAAACTGATTTATTTGCATTACAGTTTTGTCTTCTTGCTATGCTATTTACCTTGGTTTCATTTATTGATATTGTTTCCTGTCGTATTCTAAATTGCGCGTTCTAGGATAAAGGCGCTATATTAATGTATTGTCCAACTACGTCGTCTATAATAAAGACGATGGCCTTGACTGTTTCAAGTGTGGCCTATGCGGCGGATGGCTCCACTTGTTCAACAGTCCGCAATAACAAATCGCTTAAAGTGGTTACACAAAGCAGACACCCTCGTCGTATGTACACCATGCCAGAAATTTGCTCGCAACCGACGCAAAGCTAAGCTAACAAGGGTGCCGCCAACTACAATCCAATCCAGCGACGACCGTCTCGAAAAGATAGAGCGCCAACTCGAAATTCGTAACACAATCGTAAGACAGGTATGCTAAATCTCAAGCAACCGCCGCGCCGGTAACCAACCCTAACGCTCAAACAAATTCCGTCCCAATGTCATGCGCTTGGACTGGCGCAAAAATGCAAGAGTAAACTTAAGATGCGCCCCAACCATCCTCTTTTGACACCATGTACAAAACGTTTGAGAACAAAACTCGGATTTCAGTAATTGTATCCGATTTCGACAATTTTCCGTTCAATAACGCCATTAGCGAATGCAATTCGGCTCCTGTACTTTAACAGCAATGTGTTGGCGAACATTTTCAAATTATAATGTATGAAATTGAAACGGACTAAAATTCTGTTCTTCGATGCAAAACTGAAACTTGTGTTCAGTGAACAACTGAATGGCAATTGCTCTTGACAAAAGAGGATGGTAAGAGGCGCAGCTTAAGTTTACTCATGCAAAAACATAAGAAACCGTGTATTTGAGATAATGAATGACGATTGCGCGAAGCATTGTCTGGTGTTTTCCGGAGTTACCGAAAGCGTAAAAGATTTCCAACTAGAGTCTGACATTTGTCATAGTCTCGACTCTCCAACGGAAGTTGAGTATGCTTTCCGAACGGGACTGTTGAACCATACAATGCGGAACAACGATCGCTAGGAACGCTCCACAACTCCACGACTACTCAATGTTCTTTTTCGGGATTTTACTGTAGCGCATTCGGATTTGTAGCAACGCGCTGATTAAATGGCATGCCCAAGTACATTGGTATTTTCATACGCTGGTTAATATCGACAGAAGAGCGCAATCAACGTTTTGTTTTCAGATGTAAAGCATTCAAGCTGAACAAGGACCCTGGAAAATATTGTATAGCCAAGTCAGGCTTAAAGACTACACTCTTGCTATTTGTAACCTTTTTGGTGGTAAGCGATGCAGTGTGAATTATGAATATATTTCGCTTTAATGATATAGTCACAGTGCAGATAAACTAAAGAGGGGACAAATAAAATGATATATAGGTAATATAATAATAAGATAAATAAATGAGTAATGAAATACATGAACAATGAAATATATGAATTGAAGTAAACGATGCATTTTCCACGTTTGAAAAGTATAGTTATATTATAATCGGGAACTTTCCATTTGAAAGACATTCCCCCCTGTTGTTTGAAAAGTACATTCCCCCTGTTTGTTGTACATTCCCCTGTTGTTGTTAGAAAGACATTCCCCCTGTTGTTTGAAAAGTACATTCCCCCTGTTTGTTGTACATTCCCCCTGTTGTTGTTAGAAAGACATTCCCCCTGTTGTTTGAAAAGTACATTCCCCCTGTTTGTTGTACATTCCCCCAGTTGTTGTTAGAAAGACATTCCCCTGTTGTTTGAAAAGTACATTCCCCCTGTTTGTTGTACATTCCCCCTGTTGTTGTTTGAAAGACATTCCCCCTGTTGTTTGAAAAGTATAGTTATATTATAATCGGAAACTTTCCATTTGAAACACATTCCCCATGTTGTCTGAAAAGTACATTCCCCCTGTTTGTTGTACATTCCCCCTGTTGTTTTTGTTTCGCCAATTGACAGTGGGCGAAGAAACGTAACAGGATTGCTTTGTTGGTAGCATCAGCTTCACGTAATGCTAGCCACGCGTTGATGGATTTCGCAATGACGTAGTTTCCTGTGCGGGAACCGAAAAGTAATTATACCCATGCACTATAAAAATACAAACGCTAAAATTCGTTCCGATATATCTAAGCTTGTGAACACAGCACGCAATCTGCGTTGTTTTTCTAAACTTTAATTCTTCTAGGTATGCTGGGCTGTCTGTTCTGTACCGAATCATATTTGTCGCTTCATGTTGGTATATTTGGAATGAAATTTTGCGTTAAGCAACAACTAAAATGTTTATTAAACAAAATTAATTGTAACAACTTGCATGCCTTGAACCCATCTTGTGAAAAGTGGCACTGTCATTTCGGCGACATAGAAGCGATATCCGACAATCATAAAATACACAAAAAAATCAGCAAGGGATTACTCCAATACCAACTGATTTCTAGTTCGGTACTTTGTTATTTGAATCGACACTACGTACGTTATGCGTGAACTTGCAAGTCTTCCAGATAAAGATTGTTACAATTTAGACTGTTTTTGTTATGGATTGTTGAAAACGGCAACAACAAATTTTAAGAATTTATGGCAGTAGTCTAGAGATCAGCGTAACGGGGGTTGCTCTTGCGTTAAGGATGTTATAGACCTGAAACTGAGGCAGTGGTTTACTAATCCTCGTTACTGGTAACAAGAAACAGTATGCATTAGAAATTTATGAAACAAAAAGTTGACTCACTCAAGTTGACCTCAAACACTATTTGAAATACGATAGAAATATATAGCAAATGCGAAACAAAGGTACTACCCCCAACCAGCATCACAGGTATACTTCTTTTTTACATTCAATTAAATAACTGATTAACCTACGTGAGACACCCAAACAATCTCTAACCATGACAAACTACTATAGGCAGATTTAAGAGGCGATATGTCCCTCCCCCTTCTGTTATATTTATTATTCATTTCCTTCTTTAAAACGTGTCTTATAAAAATATGTGGCAGCGCTCTGCGAATGATAGTAAGCATGCCGTGCGGACGACGTGTAATTATTATTAATTATTGAGTCGTATGAACTCGTTTCAGAAGCAGAACTCTTGCAGTAAATGTAAAGCCTAGTATGTACCATAGGAATTGATTAAAATTTACAACAACAACATAAACAACATCAATATTTTATTTAAAGAATGTACACATATAGCATACAGTAATTAAATAAAAATAAATCAGATAGGGTTTAATCCTCTTATATCTGATTAAAGTTTTGTCGTAATGTAAAAAATGGTCTAGGTTGACTTTTTTTTAATAACGATTTAAATGCATTAAGGCATGACGATTGTATGAATGGTTTACCATCAACATACTCAGGATAGTGAATTCCATGCATCGATATCGCGAACAGAAAAC